>JASDQU010507660.1:41324-52411 GCA_032191745.1 Picea mariana | reverse complement strand
GATATTTCCCAATAGCCACACAAAATCCGATCAAGGTGCAATTGCAGCCCACAATTGCCACCTGGGTAGATGTCCTAAAATTTGGTCACTAGGTACCTCGGCCAAAGTTCGGCATTTAGATTTTTGGCCTAAGAAATGGGTCACGGGTTGGATCCTGTCCAAGAGGTGGATGCCTCAAGGGGGGATGCACAAAACAAACGGACCTCAGCCTTCAACCCTTCACGGGTATCTCCCTGCATTATGATGTTAGGAACACTTAACTTGGAGGATTTGTGGTTCCCTATTTGACAACTTCTATTGTTTTGACAATGTGAGAACCAGATAATGGGGAGTTATTTGGATGCCTATCCCCAAAATCCTACCTAGACTAAAAAAATTCTTTTGGCACCTCCTGTGGATGAAAACTTAGTGAGTTTTTAGAAAGATTTTTGATGTGGTTGTTTGAGAGATTGGGGGTGTGAACCAACCTCGTTGAAATTAAATGGGAGTGGATAGTTTTGTCAAGAAAAGGGTGGGGTGTTTCAGAATCCCTTTGGAGGAAACTTACTTTGACCTCCACGTTTCGAGAAGAAAACTATGTGAGTGATAAGTGACTTTTGTGTGTGAATGAGTGAAAGTGTGCCAATGTTTTAATGAATTAGGTGTCACCTTGTTGCATGTGGACTTCGTTTGGTCCTTACAAGTGTTGATTACCTAATTAACTAAATGCCTTTGGTACAACCTTGCGTAATTCAAAAGTCCCTAGGAAACTAGCATGTGGACATGTGGGTCCTTCACTATTCCTTTAACTCCCTATTGTGGTTTAATCTAAGAAAAGCTTTGAAACTATCCTAGATTGTGATCATGTGGGCATGTATGGGCCTGCTACAAAACCTTTAAACTTCCCTAGTGATTTAATCTAAGAAAGTAAATTTCAACACTGTCATATCTTTGTAGCATGTGGGCATGTATGGGCCCGTTACAATCTTAAGATGTGTTTGAAAAATAAACTAAGAGGAGTCCCGAGGAGGGATGTTGTCCTATCCTAAAGGTTTTAATCTTTTTTAAGGGAGATGAAATTGTTCTACAATCTTTTTCTGATTCTCAAGGTCGCTTGGAAGCGCGAGAGAAGAGCATACTAAGTGATTGTTATCCAACTTCTGGTCCCAATGCAAATTTTATGTGGTTACAAATGATTCCAACTTATACTTTTAGTCAAAGCAAGCCATCCATGTGGAAAAATGAAAAAAGAGGAAATAATGATTTAAAACGCCCTAAGTGCCTATGTGTTTTGACTAATCCCTTTATATGAAGAGGGAACTAAGTTTGGTGCAAATTACAATATGCATGAAATCACTTTTAAGAAGGCTAGGGGCCTTCCCCAAATCACAAAAAACCTTACAATGTGTATTTTTCTGCACAGGTGCGTGGGTCTCAGAGTAGACAGAGGCGCACTGAGCGCCTATGCGCAGACCAAAATAGGCTTTTGGGCGTAGGTGCGCAGAACAACACTGTGATTTTCGCGCACATGCGCACAATGTGTGACTGTGGGCCAATAAACCCGTGGACAAATGACACACGGTCATGAAGAAAATTCTGAATTGAATTCTCTCAATTCAACTTTGAATTGGATGTTTTGTAGGTCGGTTTGGGCCGGTTAAGGTACTTGCAGGTTAAATAAACCAAAAGAAGAGATAGAAAAAACCAAATGGGGTAGTAAATTGATACCTTTCCCCAGTGGAGTCGCCAATCTGTTTTTCCTCTTTTGTCACCTAAATGAGAAAAACAGAGGTGCTTACAAGCTTAGTTGGGTTAGCTAAGCAAGACAACTATAAAGGAAAGGGTTAGATAAAGAAATATAAAAGAACAAACTAAGAATTAAACTAAGAAATAAAAGAACAACTAAACTATTGAGCATAAGGACATAAGAACAAAAAACCAATAAGATTCATGTCACCAATGGCAAGGATTATATTAGTGAAATAAAACACCAAGATGAAAGAGGACTATGAGTCCCTTCTTCCTCCAAGGGAGGGATATTGGACCCCCACAAATAAGATCTTCTTACAACTTTGAATGAAATGGTGAAAGAATCCCAAGCTAATCCACTAAAGAGGTGAGATGGATTGCCCAATGTAATGGTGCTAGTATACTCTTGATGAGAATAGAGGATTCCTCAAGAGAATAGTAGCAGCATAACTTTGTTAATGAATTCCTTGGAAATGAAGTGCACCCATGGCCTTATTTTATAGCACCTCTTTGAGGTATTGTGCAACCAGCTTGTAGTGTGAAAAGAGACTATTTAGGGCATTTTTAGGTCTTTGACCAACCACCTAGTCGGATTCAGTCAAGATTTGGGTGTCCAATCAACTTAGAAGCTGAACCAGAAGTGGGTGGGAGGCCAAACAACCTCATAAATGAGTTGTTCTCAGATGTGCACGGCTTTTAGTGACCACAATCGTGCATCGAGTGCATGTGCGCTTTTCTTGCGTTTCTAGATTGCACATGTGCGCGCGCACCCTGTGTAGTCATAGCACACCTTAATTTTATCACTGGTTGTATATTTTTGGACCTTTTGGAAATGCTTTTGTGGTAATTTTGGTCCATGGGTGACCTCATAACTATTTGACAATGCTGGATTCTTGTAACCATTTGCGGATGAAATTTCAGTGATAACACTCATCATAGGAGGAATGAGAATTGGAAGTTTGGGGAGTCTGGGGGTCAAAACGTAGATCATAGAACTTTTGGATGCAAAATGTATATCATGGAACATGGGGTATGAGAGTTTGACCCTTCCAATCCGAGAAACCGCGATTGAAAAATCAGCTAAGTATAGGATAGAGCAGTGATCGGTCAAACTCGTGATGTGAGGGTATGGAAGGAGATGAGGATCTGCAAGTCCAACAACCTGGGAATCCATCATTCTGAAAAAACGACTAAGTATAGAATGAGAAAGAGAAAGTAGAAGGGAAAAAAGGAAAGGGAAAAATGGGTAAGTATAGAAGAGGGAAAATAAGGGGAGAAAAGAATTTGGGAAAATAGAAAATGGGAGGGAAATTTTGGAAGTGGAAAATGATCTCAACAGAGCTCAACCAACAAGATGCAACAAAATGTTTAAAAAAACAATGGCTAATTAAATAATAAATAAGAGAATTATAATCTTTTATTTTTCCATTGCGAGCTCAAATGGTTGTAGATATACATTCATGCTAAATCCAAAGAAAAAAGGGAATAAGAATTTGAAAAAAAATTCTTCTGTTGGATCTATGACTTTCTTGGATTTTCTTGGATCCATGGTGGGCATATCACAGAATTTAAACCAAGCCTATCGACATTGGAGACCAACACAATGGAGCAAAGAATAGTAGATCTTAAAACCTTGGATCTAGCTAAAATAGGAATGTTGATTCATGATAACTACTAGATATACCAAGATATGTAAATTTCAAATAGATTCAACAACCAATATGTTAGATCTCTTGATAACTACCAACAAAGAACAAAGATCCAAAACACCTAGTTTTTGATAATAAAAAAATAATTGAGAAGGCCCATAGGCCATAAGGGTTAGAGCCAATGCTCTAATACCATGTGTAATGGTCCAATATACTAACAAACATAAATATGAAAATTACCCAATTCAAATAACCATTGAATTATAATACAAGGAAACCTCCCTCAACAAAATTTACTTAACTCGCAAGAGTAGCGAGAGGTGAGGAACTTACCTGGAACCAACATACCTATAATATGGTTACTTCAAAAACATATTGATACCTTCATCTTCGATTTGTCTGACTGTAACAAGAAGTGGGGAATGATTCTCCACCCAACCAATCGACACTTAGTCAACACGACTGAGAGCCCTCGATCCCTCAATCCACTACTATGTCAGCTCTTCTTATCCTTGTCCTCAAATTTCCTAAGAAAAATGAGATATATTTTCTCCTTTTTCTTTGTCTTTATATAGAATCCATCCATGGTAAAGAACCTGATCCCCATGATCCATTATTTAATTCTTTATTATATTTTAGGGTTTCTCCATAAATTGGCACCACTTATTTTACCATTTTTCGTTTATTACCCATATATCCATAATAAGTACTTATTATGACCCCTTTAGGATAATTATACTTCTTTATTATTATTTATTTATATGACCCCTTTAGGGTAATTATTATACTTCTTTATTATTATTATTATTACTATTACTATTTATAAATTTAATACTAATATGTGTGTTGGCCCTTGGTTATGGAAGAAAACAAAGAGAAAGGAAGAAAGTTGAAGTACGAATTGCTCGGAAAGCACATTAACTGAGAATGGGTCGAAGTGGTCAAAGATGCGAAAAAGGAGAAAAGGAAGAAAAATATAGTCGTTGGAAGAGAAGACCAAGGAAGACAGATCAACAAGGAAAGATGGATTGTGGACAAGTCAGCAAGTGGAAGAAGACATCAATGAGTGCTTTGGAGCACCTCATGGAAAATAAGGAAAGATAGGTTGGCGAAGACCTGAAAACACGACTCAAGTGGATCTAGGGTTTTGGCATTTGGGGTTTTGACACTTACGTCATTCTGGGTTAAGAAAGTGATTATTGTTGTGTGCGAGAGAAGCATTGCATTGTGAGAGAATTATTGTATCATGGATCTTCAGCTGGGTGTGAATATCAACCCTAGAGCTGGGTGTGCAGGGAGGGGAGAGAAGAAGAGAGAAGAGAGAGAGAGATTTGCAAGCTAAGAGCGTAGATAGAATTGTATGTTTCCATTCAATATATCAAGAAGCACAGATCTGTGGGCGTAGCCCTAAGAAGAGGGTGAACCATGTATATCGTGTTGTTCTATGTGGTTGATGCTATGTTATTTTCTTTCTGTTATACTCCTATTGTGTTTTTGTGTTAGATCTGAGATATAATCTGTGAAGTAAGCTTAAGCATGGTAAAGAATAGCTAGATTGTTGTGTGTGTTGCCCTGGATCCACTTTTCACTTCCTCTGGTTGTAGACACATGTGTCCTGCAACCCCCTATTGCTACTTTAGGTGAGACTGCATATGCTTCACAGGTGTTTCCGAAAGGGCCAGTAGTTAGGACTTGTTGGTGTGTTGTTAGAGTTGAACCATAGGTCTACCCTTGTGCTAACAAATGGTTACTGTGCCTATTCTAGTTTTCCTAGATTAGACTAAGGAATTCCACGTTCATGTTGATGCTTCATCCATTGCATTAGGAGCAGTGTTAGCACAACCAGGAGTATGATATATTGACCACTCACTAGACTTTGCTAGAAGGAAGCTATCTACAGCTGAGATAAACTACACTACCACTGAAAGAGAAGGATTAGTTATGGTGTATGCGCTACAGAAGTTTAGACACTATTTGTTGGGAGGGAATTTCAAGATGTTTACTGATCACTCTGCATTGAAATACTTAGTCAAAAAGCCAGTGTTGGGGGGAAGAATATTCATATGGTTATTGTTATTCTAGGAATATGACTTTGAGATTGTGGTCAAGCTAGGGAGAATGAACAAGGGACCTAACCACTTGCCTAGGCTAGAACATGGAGAGGAGCCTACCAGTTTGGAGGATACACTACTAGATGTGCAGTTGCTGGCCATCAAAAATGTTGATGATCACTTCACTGAGATAGTCCAGTACTTATCTATAGGAATGGAACATCATGAACACATAGTCATTCAGAAGAAATAGTTGGTAGTTTGTGTTCCATATTTTTCACTTATAGTTGGACAATTATATAAGATGGGACCTGATGATATCTTGAGGAGATGTGTTATGGAGGCAGAAATACCACTGATTTTGGAAGAATCACATAAAGGCATCGTAGGAGGACATTATTCCATGAAAACAACAGCGCAAAAGATTCTTAGAGCTAGCCTCTGGTGGCCCACTTTACACAAAGATGCTAAGAAATACTATAGAACCTACGATGTATGCCAAAGAGTTGGGAAACCTTCCAGAAGGGATGAGATGCCTTTAGCACCTCAGTTAAATTTATAGGCATTTGAGAAATGGGCCATTGATTTTATGGGACCTATCAACCCACCAGGAAAGAATACAGGAGATCGATGCATCATCACTGCGATAGAATATTTGACCAGATGGGCAGAAGCAAGAGCATTTAGGGACTATAGTGCAACTAAAGCTGCACAGTTCATATTTGAGGATATCATAACAAGGTTTGGATGCCCAAAGATCCTTATGAGCGATCAAGGTACTCATTTTATTAATAATACTATTGAAGCCTTAACTAAGAAATTTGAAGTTCATGATTAGAAGAGTACACCATACCACCCACAAGTGAATGGTATAGTCAAAGATTTCAATAAAATCTTGGAGACAATGCTGACGAATATTTGCAGTGTGAACAAAGATCATTGGGA
This sequence comes from Picea mariana, assembly GCA_032191745.1. Taxonomy (NCBI): domain Eukaryota; kingdom Viridiplantae; phylum Streptophyta; class Pinopsida; order Pinales; family Pinaceae; genus Picea; species Picea mariana. Next base: position 46,038 of record JASDQU010507660.1, on the reverse strand, counting down.
TTTGAGAATTCCAACAGTACTATGGGCATATCGAGCCACTTGCAAGAAGTTGACAATGCAGACTCCCTTTAAGTTAGTTTATGGCCTAGAAGCAGTGGTACCTATGGAATATTTGGTTCCTAGTTTGAGAATTGCCACATTTACATATATGGATGACACAAGCATTTTACAAGACAGGCTTGTTTAGTTGGTATAATTGGAAGAAGACAGGTTTATTGTAGGATTTCATCAACAGGTACAGAAGGAATGAGAGAAGGCCTACCATGACATACTTATCAAGAGGAAATCATTCAAACAAGGAGATTTGGTGCTGGTATATGATAACAAGTTCATGAAGCATCGAAGGAAGTTCAAGACACATCGGCTTGGGCCTTATGAGGTCGCCTATGTTACAGAAGGAGGAGTTGTGCAGTTGAAGACATTGAATGGAGAATGGAAAGAAGGTTTGGTAAATGGGAGCCGGTTGAAATTGTACTATGACAACCAGGTGCCTCGCAGCTCTCAGTAAAAGCATAAGAAAAAGGATCTAGGTACCAGGTGCAGTTGAAACTGGGTACCAAACACAGACAAGATAGTCTACACAAGGAAGGGAGGGATTGAGCAAAGAGCACAGGCTGCTACACATAGTCTAAAGTCGAAGTGAAACAGAAGGTTCAGTCTTGTCGTGACTCAGGACGAGTCATAGGTGAGTGTTGGGGGCTTGTTGGCCCTTGGTTATGGAAGAAATCAAAGAGAAAGGAATAAAGGTGAAGTACAAACTGCACGGAAAGCACATTAACTAAGAATGGGTCGAAATGGTCAAAGAGGCGGAAATGAATGAGCAAAGGAAGGAAAATCTAGTCATTGTAAGAGAAGACCAAGGAAGACAAATCAACAAGGAAATATGGATCGTGGAAAACTCAACAAGTGAAAGAAGACATCAACGAGTGCTTTGGAGCACCTCACGAAAAATAAGGGAAGACGAGCTGGAGAAGCCCTGAAAACGCGGGTCAATTTGACCTAGGGTTTTAGACACCTAGGGTTTTGGAAACTAGGGTTTTGACACTTAGAATTTGGTTTAAGGTTGTCTGGGAGTCATTGTAATGTATAAATAAATATCTACATGAGAGAAGAAGGGTTCGTCATTGTGGGTTAAGAGAGTGATTATTGTTGTGCGCGAGAGAAGCATTGTGTTGCGAGAGCCTTATTGTATCATGGATCTTCAACTAGGTGCGAAGCTCAACCCTGCAGCTAGGTGCACAGGGAGGGAGAGAAGAAGAGAGAAGAGAGAGAGAGAGAGAGAGAGAGAGATGCAAGCTAAGAGCGCAGATAGAACTGTATGTTTCCATTCAATATATCAAGAAGCACAGTTTTGTGGATGTATCCCTAGGGAGAGGGTGAACCATGTATATATTTTTGTTCTATGTGGTTGATGTTGTCTTATTTGCTTTCTTTTATATTGCTATTCCGTTGTTGTGTTAGATTTGAGATATAATATGCGAAGTAAGCTTAAGCATGGTAAAGAGTAGCTAGGTTGTTGTGTGTGTTGCCCTGGATCCACTTTGCACTTCCTCTGGTTGTATACACTTGTGTTCTGCAACCCCCTATTGCTACTTCAGGTGAGACTTCATCTTCTTCGCAGGTGTTGTCGAAAGGGCCAATAGTTAGGGCTTGTTGGTGCATTGTTAGAGTTGAACCCTGGGTCTTCCCTTGTGCCAACAATGGGGCATGACACAAACTCCTTAAGTGTTTTTGTGTTCCTCTCCAAGAATAACATCCATCTACAAATCACCTCACTACTTAATCAAATGTATTCAACCAAATGTACCAAAACATGGACCAGAGTATCTATAAAACTAGTAGTTAACTCTTTCTCAAAAATACAAACATTTTTTACTATTTCATTATGACAATTAGGGATGATTTTTCCATGTAATACTTTGGATGTGATCCACCTAAATCCAATATGGCCCCAACTACTATTTAGTAATTTCATAACAATTTTCATAGTACTACTTGATATTTTCAGTAAAGATAAATCTATGGTTTAGATATAAATTACAAGAGAACAAACTTGCAAACATAGATAATCATCTAATGGAATGGAACAAAGCTTGTGTGAGACTAGTGTCTCCATGTATAGCTATTGAAAACATATGTTGAACATATACGCCCTCAAATCAATTAGAATATAGTCATAATATTACAAGGGTTGGAGGTATATAAAGGATTATAAACTAATTTATATCACAACCACATTACTAATATGTACCTTTAACAAATTATCGTGATCATGTGTCTTGAGACCCATCAACTGACCATCAACACTGAATAATTTTCTCAATCAAGAATTGTATCATGTTGATGTCGTAATTGTATGAATCATCATCTTCACAAGATCTACAATATCCATGGTGCAACGTGATATTTTTTGGCCATCTACATTCATTGTTAATTTGTCTCATAATTTTTTCTTTATATTTGACATGGACAAATATCTTCTATATGCATTTTTATATTTCTCAATGGAAGAGATATGTTTTCAAATGGAATCTAGAACATTCATGAATACATGCATTAGATTCAATAAATGTGTCAGTTTAAGTTCTTTTCAATAGGAAAGAATATAGAATTTGGAATCATTGTTCATGCCTTTTGACATGTAATCAAGAGGAATTTTGAAGTCATATAAATCATCATCAATATCAGATAGGTCTCCATTTAACATATCATCCTAACTCATGCATTGCAAGATTCAATATTCTCTGACCAATTTGTTGGCATCATGTTATGAGGAAGGGGTCTTACATTGACATGTTTGTTAAAAGCTCTCTTCATTTGACATAAATAATGGTCTGGGTGCAAAAATGACATGCATGCTTCATAGACACACTTATACAAACTTTTAGAATACCAAACATTTTTTCTTGACATAGCATGGACAAGCAAATAATCCTTTTGTCCTTAGTCTTGAACCATGAAAGCAAGAAAAATAAGTGAAATGCATTAACTATTGATTAACTCCAATGACTTGTAGTTAGTGAAATGATTTAAACTATTCAAAAATAAAATGTATACTTAATCATACTTTGAGCCTTGAAAAGTCATGGACAATCCAACAAATCACATGATACATCGTAAATGACCTTTCAAGTATAGGTTAGGAGATATCATACAATTGAATGTTGTTCCATAGGAGCAGCATCTCCTCTATCAAAAGCTCCAAGTTTTTATTGAGGTTTTATAAACTAAAGTTGATAACCAAACTTGATCTCATGGACGATAACAATCTTCTTCATATTTTTCTTCTTCTTGAGATTACAAAAAAAATTCAATGTGAAATGGTTTTATCAAAAAAAATTAATTTCTTATCATTTTTCAAGGTCTAATAAACTAAAATTAATAACCAAAATTAATCTCAATGGACATTAACAACAATCATCATCATACTATAAAAATAATTCAATGTAAAATGCTTTTACAAAAGTCAACAAAATCTATGAGTCTCTTTTTATCAACTAAATAATAAGTTGGTTCGCATCATCATAGTTTGTTGACAACTCGTCTTCCTCACATCATTATCATCTTCATGTTCTTCCTCCTCATCATCATAATTCGATAATAACTCATCTTCCTACATCATTATCATCGTCATCACCATTATCATAATCAAACTATAAAAATAATTAAATATAAAATACTTTTATGAAAATCAACAAAATGTAAGTCTCTAAATTATAAATTATAAGTTGAAAAGGGGTTCAAAATCACTTTTTCAAAATAAAACATAAAGTCTCTTATAAATCAATTATTTCCATGTAACTATGAACATGCAAAGGTACATGTGTTATGCAAATCTTTTCACCTTGTGTTTTCTTTTTTCCAAATTTTTTTTTTTTCAAATTTATATAAGATATAAATTCTTTTACAGAAATTGTGTCATGCTGAAAAATGAGCAAAATCGGTGCTGGCCCATAGCTAGCCAATACATACAGTCCCAATAGACTACTAAAAGAAATATACAAGTCGATACGATCTGTCAAGAGGAGAACTTTGAAAGCGAGAATAGACCAAAAGTTCACCTTGTGTTTTCCAAAGCACACTTTTTCTATTTTCATTTTCTGTGGTTGCAATTTTTATCATGGCCATGGTGGGCATTGTTGTACATAGGCATATCAAATTTTCCTTCCACGCAATTCAATGTGTATTTTTTCAGTTCATGCATTTATAATGTAGTCATGAAATTTGGTACAATTTAGATTTTTAAGAACAATCAACATGACATATAATAAAATCTTTCATGTGGCACCCATAAAAGAACACCTACGATATATAGGTTTAGAAATTGTGTTTATAATGCAATCATGAGTTTATATATATATATATATATAATGTGATTTGTTTTATTGGTAGAAGAAAGTGTTAATATTCTTTAATTTATTTAAAAAAAAAAAATTGTTTATACTTTTTTAATTGTTAGTGTAATAATTATAATATAATGATAATTATTTTTATTAAAATTAATATATTAACAATTGAATTATAATAATTTTTTTCATCTTTAAAAAAAAATTAATGTAATAACAAACAAAATTGTTAACCTAAATGTTATTAATATTTTTTTATAATCTAAAAAATATCTATAAATTTAGATGCTAAATTTTAAGAAATATTTATGTTATTAAAAAATTTAAAAATGGACTAAATTTAAATCTAAATTCAACTATAATAAAGT
>JASDQU010507660.1:11266-23334 GCA_032191745.1 Picea mariana | reverse complement strand
CTTTTGTTGGTGGGATACAATGTCTACTATGGACTCTATTTCTTCTTGTAAACTTAAAATCTTTGATGTAATGCATCCATTAGTCTTTCCTCTATCACTTTATTTTGGGACATCCAATGATGATAGAGTGAACATTAGTGCTTTGTTTAGTTACAACTCAAAGTTGTGCTCTCTTATGCTCTAACTCCTAGACCAATGATTCAATGTCCATTAGTGTTTTGGTATACATGTCACCTTGTTAACATTTTATCTCTTGCTCTAGCTCGAGGGTCACATTTTTTTTGTTGTAGCCTAGAATATGAAACATGTACTCTTTCTAGTATCTGCAAAGGAGGGTCATCTTGAGTGATGGCTACAACTTTAGAATCTACTACTTGAATGATTGGCCACATGTGAGATAATTTTGTGTAGATATATCATATATGTGTTGAAAGCATTGCATTCTCATGACACGAGTTCTCTCTTCACTCCAAATAATATACGAGTTGGTTCGATGTGATGAAAAGTTCCCTTTTCATTTATACTATTTTATTTTCTTCTACAAATAGTGCTTGGTTTCCATTTTCCATGCCCAAATACCTGCAATGTGATGTGGGTATCCATTGGTTGTGATGAACTGGAGTGGATCGTGGCTAGGGGGTTCATGATGGCCAATGGGAAAACATTTTGCATTGATATATTCATATGACTATGTGCATATATAGTGTTTTCTTCTTTACCTTCACCTAATAGACACAACACTACATTGAAAATAATTTATTGTGTGTCTATTGTGATATGCCACATCTTGTCATGATTTTCTTGAATTTTATTAGATTTTTGACAGTGGCCATGGCTGCATTCTAGACTAGTGGAAAGGTAGAGATATCTATGACCAATTATTGTTCTAATATTTTTGTTGCTTTCGCAATGTCTATAAGTCATCCATGTCCTACATTTCTTGGCCTTCTTACTCTTCCTCCTTGTCCTCATCTTTTTCTTCATCTTGGAAAATCTCCACAATATTTTCTTCCTAATATTTTTTGTCTTGATCTTCTCTGCCATTAATACTTGTTATTATTTATGTATCCTATGGTATCTCTTGTAGCTAATTCTATGCTTGTTCTTGCTCCTTTATTCTTATGTTTGTTTTTGAGTGGTCCCTATATCCTTTTTTTTATCTCTTGCATTTTTCTTATGTTTGCTTGCATCCTTGGACATTGTTGTTTTCTATAGCTTGAATAGGGTCTTGAGAGGTATTCTATCCTCATCATTCGAAAGGACTATGATGTCCTTTTCCTATTGTGTTTGGTCATTTTTTAGCAATAATAAGGTCTCTTATGTTGTGGCTAAACCAAAGATAGTTGGAAATTTGTTTGTAGCTTCCAACATGATCTTGGGAGGATATAATTTGGGCTTCTTATTAATAGGTCCTCTTGTTATCTGTAACACCCCAAGACCCATCCCCAACTATAAATGTGAATATGTTTTATAGGATGGTGAACAAGGTTATTATAAGTCAGGAGGCTTATGTGTTGATTAGGTTGGAGATCGTATATGATAAAAGGCTAGTAAGCCTATTTTTGTATATGTAAACACTCATATCATTAATATAATACATCGTTGTGTGTAGACCGACCATGATAAAAGAGTATGGGGGACTAAAATCCACTAGGAAGGGAAAGGGAGGGGCTAAGAGCCTAGAAAGGGGGCTAAGCTAGAGGGCTTATTGCCAAAGGAATATTATAATATTATGGTGAGGATAATTATTTTATCCTAAGTTCTTATGGGAAGGTGAATGAATCCCAAGTGGAGAGAAAATGATCTCCTGGAGAGCCATGTGTCATCCAGGGCGCATGCAAATATATGTGGGGAAATTGGTTTGTTTTGGGATCTTTTCCTCACACACTCATCCATTCACGCACTCAACCATTCTCTCCATCGTTGAACCTTGGCATCATTCACGTACCTATGGATCCTGTACGCACTCCTACAAATACCATGTACTTCATTTTATCAGCAATAAATTGTATCCCTCCTGGGAGGCACAACACACCCGTACCTACCCGATTCAATGGTGTACCTTTCTGTTATGAGTTGCGCCTATACCAAACTCAAAGGATATTGTTGTTGACCATCATTCATACCTTTCTTGTTATGTGAAACGCTATGTTCCTTACCTGAGCATGGTTGTTGCCACCACCTGTTCCATATTTTGTTGTATGTTGTTGTCTTTACCTGATCCGGTACCTAGTTGACTAGAGCATTGGATTGAAGAAGCGAGTTGTCAGGCCCCTGGGATTGAAGAGGCAGGTTCTCAGGCCTTTGAGAAACTCTCTACAGGTGAGAGAACTGTTGGGACTTGAATTCCTGAAGGATCCCAACTGCAATTACAATGCTCTGAGACTACCTGTCTGGCCTCTTGTTGAAGCCCTGGAAGGGAAGTGGGGCAATCGAAGGATTGTTGAGAAGATAAGGGGCACACTTCCTGGGGTGGGATAGGCATGTGGGGAATGAGAGACTGTAGGTTGGTAGTTTGAGTTGGCTCCTAGGACAAAATCTTTCTTGTTGTATGTATTGTCTTAGCCTAGCTAGGAATTCCTTTACCCGGGTAGAGTTTAGTCCCAGCTCTAGGGTCACCCACTGCTAATAGCTTTGAGCAGCGTGGTCTAAGGATAGGAGGTTTTTGGAAGGTATGCACATAGTTGGTGGTCTTATATAAAATATAAGTATCAATTATGTTTCCAATTGCATGTTGTGTATTTGTACATGTCTTTATAATTATGAGTATTTCTTGTGTATGTTGTATGTATAGCCTTATTGTTATTTACACATGATTCTATGCATTAGCAAAATATATCTGTCTATAGTAAATTTGTATAAATATATACAATAGAAATGAAGAATTGTTACATGGCATAGGCGAGCGGCCTAAAGTTGGGGATGCTACAATTTGGTTTCGGAGCTTAGTAAGAGTGTGTTATGGAGTAGCATGGACCAGCCTGGAAGGCTAGGGATGTTACATTATCATTTACACCAATTATTGTATGCCCTTAGTAACTTCATTTCTTGTATAAATATCCTTAACCTTAATACTTTTTGAAGTAGTTCTGGCATTTTGAAGGGTGAAGGATAAGCATCAATCCACAATCCTTGTCCCTTTCCTTGTGTAGTTGAGTCTCTAGCAAGTCTAGTTGTGAATTTTGAACCATTTCCTTTCTCTTGCAAGGATAGTTTAGTGTAAGTTTTATACCTTGTGGCAGAAGAGGGAGAATAGGAGCTCTATCAAAATCCTATATCTCCTTTGGGTCAATCTTCTTCCTTGGAAATAGGAAGAAATTGTTGGCTTCTTATATGAACTCTGTAATACTTATCCAATTTTAATTTACGTGATGATGGTTTATTCTATCAAGATGTAGGGTAGGGGATTCACCTCAATCCTTTCCCCACTTCCATTATTGGCCTCACGTCATTGTTTTATTTGGTCACCTTGAATTTTATCTACATCCATTATTAATAGATGATGCATTTGTTGGGTATGTGTTATATTATTTGCATGGTTTTATGTTTTTTGGGTTGTTTTTGGTTTATTTTGGGGCAGTTTTTTGGACAACAATTTCAACTCAGGACCAAGGAATTACTTCATTCCCAATATTTATAAGAGAAATTTTGATGGTAATGATCACATGGCATATATATTCCAAATAGAGAACTTCTTTGATATGCACCAAGTGACAACTCTATAAAAGGTAACTATTGTATCCTTATATTTAGAACCTAATCAATTTGTGTGGTACCGATGGCTTTGTGAATGCAAAAAGGACTCTACTTTCTCTTGGTTCATTTTACAAAAGAATTTGTATCACATTATGGAGACAATATGAGAAACACATTCGTTATTTAATTAACAAATATTTTTAGGAAAAGAGGTCCAGTGACATAGCACATTCAATAAAGTTTGAGTCTTAGAGTGAAGGACCTTATAGAGCATAAATTGTTGGATCTCTTTATGAGTAGTTTAAAGGAGAGCATTCAACATGATATCCATCTCTTTGATACTAATCCTTGGATAATAATTTAAGTGTGGCAAAGAGAGTTGAAGTTAAAAATATGGCTACTAGAAGGTTTCCACCAACTCCTATAGGGAGTGTAATGTCCCACTCCTAACCTCACTCAACCGGAAAGGTTAACAACACAATAATTGGATGAAAGAAGAGCAAAGGGATTAATTGTTTCAATTGTGATAGCAAGTATAGGTAGGGGCATAAGTGTGGTGAGAATAAATTTTATACGTAGAATGTGAAGAAGAAGAAGAACAAGATTTGGAACCTTCTCAAAATATAGAACCTGATGAGACTACTCGAACCATATCTTGTCATGATTGGGACAACCTTACCACTCCATGAACTCTAGATATGTAAATATATATCAAGGGAAAAAGGGTCAATGTGGATTAATTGTGGTAGTACTCATAATTTCATCAACCACAAGTTAGCCAAACTTCTCAATTTTTTTATATATATGGTACCAATGTTTTAAGTATTAAATTGATGGAGAAACCCTACCTAGTATCTTCCATTACCCACGGTTAGGAAGCTTCAGATTTTACCTAGCTTCTCTATAAGCCTGTCATAAGGATTTCCAATGACCTCTATATTTTTTTTTTTTGTAAATAAAAAGGGAGGGTAATTCCTATTACTTTAATGTCATTATACAAAAAAGACACATGTCATCAACCTGCCACCTGTTCCGCCAAATTAGTGGAAACCGGAATAGGTGGTCGCCTATTATACTTGCAGCCAAAAAATCCATCTGCCACTTGCCCTGCCAATTGGAAACTAGAGCATGTGGTTGATGTTTGTCCTTACAATTATGTATTAGGAAGCTAAAACAAACTAACAACTGTTGAAAAAAGAAAACTATAGAGGAATTATGTAGAGTCCCAGTACAGAGAGCTGGACAAGAATTATGTAGAGTACCAGTATCAAAGAACGAGAAACTAATCATTGGCACCTGGGGGTCTGTCATCCGAAGCTCCAGGGATAGTGTCGCCATTGGGATGTAGCACAAAGGGTTGTGCATAGGTTGGGTAGTGTTTCTTGGTTGGTGCATTCGAGAATGCGTCGAAGAGCATGTCAATATGCTTGCTAATAAGGGTGTCCCGATGAAGTTGGTCCGCCATGTGGCTCCTGAGATCGAAGATGAGCTCTAGTTGCTCTAGGATGAAGAGACTATGGAGAGCTAGATTGAAATCTAGAATTTCATTTAGTGGTGGAGGTGCCAAGATGGGGTGGTTCTCCTGCTCGGTGTCAGTGGCTCCTTCCTTGACCACCTCAGCCTCTTCTTCAACTTTGTTGGTGTTGTCCTGGAGTGAAATGCTTGGAGCCTTGTGGAGGAATTCCTCCAGGAATTCTTCCTTGACTATGCATGCGGCACCTTCCATGGAAGCTCGGGTGCTTGTACTGGCTTTGTTGATGTTGGGAAACTATAAATCATCCGGGAAAATGAAGAGGATGGATTTCGGTGGAACATTGATGGGTTCCTCCGGAAATTCCTCCTTGACGCAGGCCATCGGTGGAGTTTGTGGCTTCTCCATGTGCTTAGTCATGGAAATGGACAAGGCCCTTTCCATATGTTGCAAGCATCTTTATCCGGCAATGTAGCTATACCAAGAATGTATGCACCTTGGCTTACCCCTCTCCCTCGGCATGGTTGAGCCATGAGGGCTAAAAATCCTCTAAATTACTGCCAGGAGAACCCACTACACAATAGTCCAGTTCTCAGAGCGAGCAGGGTGGCAAAGTTCAAAGGAAAAATAATGCCAGGAAGGAGAGATAACCCTGGGGTGGACATGACCGTTGTACTCACCTGTCTCCTGCAATTAATCCTCAGAACTGCCATTAACAAGACTCGAGGGAGTTGCCCTCCCTTCCTCTGCAAATAATTAAGTCGCCCTCCATTCAAGACTGGGTTGAAGGGCGACGGTTGACCATATTTATGGTTGGAGTCCTGGGAGGGTTGCGTGGCCTCCATTATCTACGTGCTACCCCATCTAGGACAAGGACCTCTATGTATTACTCTCAATTTAGAGAGACTGAGTTTTTTTTCTGCAATTTTTTTTATCAGAATTTGAGCACTCATGAATTGATAATATTTATGGATAAATTCATCCATTCATCCATGTGCTCCCATGCTTAGTCTTTTATCATCCCGCGACCAAAAAATGAGACTGTGTCTTATTTAATTAAGCACTTAACTCCACACTTCTTTCATGTTGGCTTTGAGTTCCTCATCATCCTTGTGACCATAACCTCTGACCTCAGGCTTATGCCTCTATCTCTAACTCTTCGGTGCTAGTCCCCAATTTGGACCTCTCTACCACGCGATCAAACCTTATAACTAAGCGCTTACCCAATTAACGCTTAACCTCTATCACTTATTTCTCCAGATGATCAACAGGTGCAAACTAATCTGAAGGTTTTAAGGATCAATGGTCTTGATCCTATTGCAAAGAGCCAAAGAAGTTTTAAAACCTACCGAGGTCAAATGCAATGAAACGTCACTTAGACACATGTCCATGGGATACCACCCCGGTTTCTTTATCACAAATCGACCCTGCCTTTAAAGCATGAGAAACTTATGATTGCGAAGAGATATCCATCATCGATCCTTCCTTTGTATCACGATTGGACGAATCTAAACCTTCTTCTTGGGATATGATTATTGTTGTGTGTTGGAGATTTAAGCCAATGATCACGACATAATCAAATGTTAGACAGATGATTGGGGTTACTCCAGACTTGGTAATGAGATCTAACGAATTTCATTAAATATTCTTCCATATCTAATGATCATGAATTCTCCTCGACCGGATGGTGATATCTTAATATTCTTTGATCGATGACCCAACTTTCGTCTAACTCCAAATTAAATCTGATGGTTGTTATGTTCCTGAACTCTTATATCAACGGTCACGATGATTCTCTCTTTGTTTTTCTTCTCTATCGTCACACACACATCTATGACATATATGGATCATTGATCCCAAAAGTGATCAATGATCATTGAATGAATCCCAATGCTCAAATTTTGAATAGGATTAACTTTCTCCATATAGCTTTCCCAATGGAGACTCCTTCTTCCTCGACCTTTAAACCTCCAAACTTACCTGAGACTTGAATTACCAATTGTGAAGGGGATTCTTTACTATTATGGGATTAAAACCCCACTGTACTCAAGTTGACATAGACTTAACATTCACATTATAAACAAGGGGTTCCAACATGAAATTATACTCGAAAACATAGTATTTTCATTACTCAATAATGCACACAATGTACATAGATTTAAACAAGGCATCTTAATGCCTGCCTTGGCCTTCTAGACATACTTGAATTTTCATTCTCAAACCTCTCCTTTGGATTGATTTCCTCGCTTGATGGCCACAGTTCAATTCCCGTAGCCTCACAACAAATATGCACACAGGTTTGAAACCAAACTCGGTTCAAATACTAACAATCCTCAACTAACAAATCTCTAGGATATCTTTAGATACTCAAATCACTCAAAAGATCTCTCTAACTTTTTCAATCTCTCATGTTCTCATACATTCAAGAACATTTACAATTCATTCCTCACTCTCAATCTTAATTACACAATTATTCTATAATTCCCTAGAAACATAGGAAATTATAACAATACACACTTAGGGAACCAACTCCCTTAGTAAAATGAAGACCCACCTAAGTATTGTCAAAATATGATGAAAAGGAGGTAGGATGCTCCTGCATCAGACTCCCCAAGAAAAAAAATGTTCATGATCTCTTAATCATGAGTTCCTTTTTCTAAATCCTCCTAGATCCAAAACATAATATTGATGTTGTCCATTCGCTTCATTGTCTTGTTGCCTTGTTGTTGCTATCTGCAATTCTCCTGGATCCCATACATGAGTCAGCTATACTCTTCCTATCTTGTTGATGCAATTATGTACAATAAAATACACTCAGATGTTGACTGTATTCCTTTCCTAAATATTCCTTCTATGAGACATCTTCATCATCAATGTCCTCATCAATTCCACCTCTATGTCCATCTTTTCTTATGGCTAAACCTTACTCTGTAATTTGTTATTCTTTTTATGGACTCTATTGTTTTTCTTCCTCACTGGTTGTTGTTGCATTTTCTCTTCATTTATATATTTAAGATTCTTACTCTCCTTTGCATTCATTCCCCTGTTGTAAGGTATTCCAATCTGCTCCTCAGAATCAGTTGGGTCTGCAAATTCTTTGCAGTGTTCATCATTTTCACCCTTAGACAACTATTCCTCCAAAAATATCATTTATTCCTCAAAATCCATCAACTCTAAATGTTGAATTTGAGGTCTTTCTTCATCTTTAGGAAATAGTCTTGAGGCTACTTCCACTTCAACTCATTTCTCTCTGCTATGCCTGCATTTTCCAATTTAATTTGAAAATTAGAATTTACTTTTACCTTCTTAGATGCTAAAATAATTTCTTCATTATTGATAGGCACATGGCAACATGCCTTTTCTCTTCTGGTTGTACTTTCCTCTTTCTCTGACTCAGGTTTCATCAACAATCTTTCCAGCAACTCAATTTCTTCATTCCATTTTGTAAGCATTACATATGAATGCTTCATTTTCTCTTTATTTTGGCTATCTTCATGAGCCAACTCTTCCTCTTTGTCCTCTGCAACAAAAAGTTTCTGCAGTTGTCCTTCAACAATCTCTTTGGAAAAATGTGTATGGGATTCCTCTTCGCTATCCTTATGAGACAATGTTGTCTCATCCTCTATTTTCAAAATAGACTTATGTTCATGTCTTCTTTCAGGGATGTAAGAATCCATTTATTTTTCTTCCTTCTTTTTCATGACAACTTCTGATGTCTATCCATCACCTGCAAAACCTACAATCATACACAAATTGTTAGTTTTAAAATCATAAGGCTCCTCGACCTCACTTGTCTCTCTTGTCAACACATCCTCATGTTGATCTGAACTCTCCAAAGAGCTCGATAGACTTGCAGTAAGTCTCTTATTATCTTCTCCAAGGATATCTCCTTTCTCTAGTTCACAAAAGTGAACTTTTTTCAATGGCCTCTGTCTGAACTCAAATCCTCTTAACTCCTCCTTCTTCACCCAGGCACTCAACCTATGCTTCAAGATCTTCAATATTTTCCTTAATTGCTTCACAAACAGTTGCATCAATGGCCACTTGACTTTATTCACTCTCCATCCTTGTCTCTAGTTCTCTTTCATTTTCTCTTGTAGTAGCATATGTATGAAATTAATCCTTTTCCTGAGCTCATCCATCTCTTTATCATACTCTTCTTGATTCATCCTCTTCCTCATGCCATTTTCCTTGGAATATTTTCTTCTTCTTTTATGGATTCCCTATGAACCTCTACAATGACCATCAATAGCCATTGTCTTCATCTCCCTTTGTGAAATTTCCTTTGTCAACTTGTGGATTGCATTCAAGCCCCTTTCTTAGTAAGTTTTCATCCCTTCATTTCTATACCTCATCAAGCTATCTCTACCTGAGCTTGACCTTCTGGTATACTTGTTTCTTCCTCATATAACCTCATGAGCAACCTCTACTCCTCTTGGATTTTGCAATTTCCTTTTCCCTTTGAGAACATTCAACTTGTCCTCCTTAGTCCAATCTTTGTTGGATCTATCAAGGTTCTGCCACAATTCTCCTCCAATAGATCAAATGCTCTTCCTTATTAAAAACATAAGAGGTTTTTTGGTACAACTTCTCCTAGCTATCATAGTTTTTATCAACTCTGTTGTCTACTTCCACCTACAAACACAAATACCTTTAAACCCGAGTAAATAAAACATCAATAATACCTGCAAGATATATTCATGATCTCGTCCTCCACAGCCTCTGCATAGTGTCTCTGCAACCTTCTCATGCACTCCTCCATACATGTTTTCATATGTTCTGTCAAATTTCCCCAAATATGAACTTCTCTATATAATTCCTCTACATCAACTCCAAGAACACACTTGCTCGGTTTCTCCTTCAAACAAATCCTCTTTCAAGAGCATCAACCAACTCTTTCAATCCTCTATAACTCTATGCTTGTACATTTCCACATAGAATTCAGATTTATTATTAATGAGATAAATATGTTACCTCCTTCAATGTTCATACATTTTGTTGATGTCTTTTCTCCAATTCAGATCTCCTTCCAGTGTTGTCATTGTAACAAATTTTGTAACCCCAATGAGCATTTTGATTTTGTTTATCTCCTCAATTTCCAAAAGAGCACTTAACCTACTCCGATCTCATTATTGAAAAGATATGATACCACTTGATGGAGAAACCCTACCTAGTATCTCCCATTACCCATAGTTAGGAAGCTTCAAATTTTACCTAGATGCTTTATAAGCCTATCATAAGGTTGTCCAAGAACCTCTATATATTACTCTCGATTCAGAGAGACTGATTTTTTTTTTGCAATTTTTTTTATCAGAATTCGAACTCTCATGAATTGATCATGTTTATGGATCAATTCATCCATTCATCCATGTGCTCCCATGCTTAGTCTCTTATCATCTCGCGACCAAAAATTGAGACCATGGCTTTTTAATTAAACGCTTAACTCCACACTTCTTTCATGTTGGCTCTAAGTTCCTCATCATCCTTGTGACCATAACCTTTGACCTTGGGATTATGCCTCTAGCTCTAACTCTTCAGTGCTAGTACTCAATGTGGACCTCTCTACCATGTGACCAAACCTTATAACTGAGCACTTACCCAATTGGTGCTTAACCTCTATCACTTGTTTCCCCGGATGATCAATGGTTGCAAACTAATCTAAAGTTTTTAAGGATCAACGGTCTTGATCCTATCGCAAAGAGAAAAAATGTTTTTAAAACCTACCAAGGTCAAATGCGATGAAACATCACTTAGAAGCATGTGACATGTCCATGGGATACCTCCCCAGTTTCTTTATTGTAAATTGACCATGCCTTTAAAGAATGATCAAATTGTAATCACGAAGAGATATACATCATTGATCCTTCCTTTGTATCATGATCAGACGAATCTAAACCTTCTTCTCCAGATATGACGATTGTTGTGTGTTGGAGCTTTGAACCAATGATCGTGACTTAATCAAACATTTGACGGATGGATGGGGTTGCTCCAGACTTGGTAATGAGATCTGACGTCTCTCATTAACTCTACTTCCAGATATAATGATCATGAATTCTCCTCTACCTGATGGTGAGATATTAATCTTATTTGATCAATGACCCAAGTTTTGTCTGACTCCAAATTCAATCTGATGGTTGCTATGTTCTTGAACTCTTAGATCGACGGCCACAATGATTCTCTCTCTGTTGTGCTTCTCTATCGTCACACACACATCTGTGACATATATGGATCAGTGATCCTAAAGGTGATCAATGATCATTGAACAAATCCCATCACTTGAATACTGAATAGGATCTTTCTACAGAGAGTTTTCCCAATGGAGACTCCTTCTTCCTCGACCTTTAAACCCGCAAACTGACCTGAGACTCGAAATACCAATTATGAAGGGAACTATTAACTATTGTAAGGAATATTGGCTATGATTTTTGAGGAATTTTTCATGATATTTTCTCAAGAGATATGAAAGTGAAACCATCTAAATTGATAGGATCCAAAATAATCTCAAAGTTATTAAAAATGGATAATCCATGGTAATTTCACATTTGTGCTCAATATATCTTCAAACATCTAATCTCTTTGTGCCCTTGGATATCAAAAGAGTTATTGACAATCATTCCATGGTATTTGTCAAGAACCCCAAAGGTATTGATCATTCTCAAGAGCATGACCATGTTATTCAACTCCTATAGGAGTCCCTCCTCCTAACATCCAAATTTACAATGATCCATATTCCTAGAAGAGTGAGATTGAGTGTAAGGTTCAAGAAATGATAGATTTTTGCATCATTCGACCTAGCCATATTTCTTTATCTTTACAAATAGTGATGGTTTACAAAAATGAGTCTTCATGGAGTATGTGTTCATATTATAGATAACTCAACTAGATCATCATTAAGATAAGT
>JASDQU010507660.1:379-11216 GCA_032191745.1 Picea mariana | reverse complement strand
TTCAAGAAATGATAGATTTTTGCATCATTCGACCTAGCCATATTTCTTTATCTTTACAAATAGTGATGGTTTACAAAAATGAGTCTTCATGGAGTATGTGTTCATATTATAGATAACTCAACTAGATCATCATTAAGATAAGTTTCATATTCCTAGCATTGATTAATTGTTAAATAATTGCAAGGAGAAGTTTTTTTATTAATTTGGATATTTATTTAGGATATCATCGTATTAGAATGAGGGAAGAATTCATCCCCAAAACAACATTTAGGACACATGAATGTCATTATGATTTTCTATTGATTCTTTTTGGGCTTACTAATGCACCTTACACATTTCAAAACTTGATGAACTCTATTTTCAACCTCTTCCTCATAAAAATTTTGTTGGCATTTTTTAATGATATGCTAAGTTACATCAAATATTGGGAAGAGAATGTAAAACATGTTGACATGGTATTTAAGCTATTAGAGGATAAACAACTATATGAAAAACCTTCCCAAGTGTTCCTTTGGAGTTTAGGAAGTGGAATATTTGGGGCATTTTGTATCTCATGAGGGTGTCAAGGTATAACCTAAAAAAAATTAAAGTTATGATGGAATGGTTGATTCTAAAAAGCTTGAAGAATATTAATGGATTCTTAAGATTGACAAGATATCACCGCAAGTTTTTCAAGAACTATGGTTGAATAGAAACTCCTTTAGAATGTGATTTCTCGAGGCATGGAATTGGTGAAATTTTAATGCAAGGAAGGCCCCTTGCCTTTGAAAGTGACAACTTAAAGGAAAGAACTTACTCAAACCAACGTATGAGAAGGAAGTGTTGGCCTACATACTACATGTGATTAAGAAATGGTGTCGTTACCTAATAGGAAGACATTTCAGGTAAAAAACAATTCATGTTAGTCTAATGTACTTCTTAGAACAAAGCCTATCTTTAGAAGAGAAAAAAAATGGGTCAAATAGATGTTAGGTTATGACTTCAAAAATATCTATAAAAAATGAAAGAGAATGTGGTGGTGGATGAACTTTCAAGGAAAGAAGCAGACATTGAGGCCTTACTATGTTTTATTTCCATTTTGCAAGGATATAATCGCAACAATACTAGACTACATGGCAACTAACTCAACAACTATAACATGTGTAAGAATGATTCACCATGGCATAAATATCACCTATATTTATGTAATAAATCACAACTTGAACAATAGGTATTCTATGAACTACACACTTCTCTTATAGGTGGACACTCATGCTTTCTAAAAACTTCTCATGGAATAAAGAAGGGATGTTTGGGAAGGTCTATAAATTGATGTTCAAAAGTTTGTGGTGGAGTATTTGGTTTGCTCGCAAAATAAAGGAGAGATGATCAAGACCCCAAGTCTTCTAGAATGATTAGCCATACAAATTCACCATTAGGAACATATCTCAATGGATTTCATCATAGGTATAACAAATTCTAAGGGGAATAATTTCATCGTGGTGGTGCTAGATTGTTAAGCCCTAAATACTGGCACATTACCCCTTAATTGGGGCACATTACATTAAGTAATTTTATTTTATTTATGTCATCTTGGGTCCATTAGTTGTAATTGTACCTCCTAGTCTCCTATATATACAGAGGAGACATTTTCATTTGGAATCATCTTATATTTGGACATTTATCTGGTGTATAAGGAGGTTGACCCCTCAAAGAGACTTATTATCTGAAATTATCTATTTTTCAAGGCGTTGAGTACTTATTCTAAGGTTTTTCTATGCTATATTGATATTTGGTTCTTAACATATGGTATCAGAGCTCAAGGTCTTGGGGTTTCCCTGCTACATCTGAGACACCTTGGAATTTTTGCTATAATTTTTTTTCTACAATGTTTTAGAAGGAACCCCTTGGATGATATTTATTAGACGGATCAAGGTACATTGGGTTCAAATTTCATCTCCTGATGCCTTATACTTTAGGAGTTACAACTTGTGTAAGATAGGGTTCTGGAATCATCCTGAATTGATTCATCATGGAATTTTCAATATAAACATTTTTCTGTAACGTTTCAGACCTTGCAATCCAGAGAATATTCAAAAAAATTAGTAAGGTATCTGTGATAAAATTTTCAACTTCTGGGCCATCTTACATTTGTAGATACACCCTGTGGAAGATAGAGTATCTGACTAGTCCTATTGACTAGTCTCAAGAAGGTGTTCTGGGTAAAACAATCATAAATTATTCCTATAGTATCCAAATTGAGTGAGACCAACTGCATTGGATAGTGGACAAGCTGTAGTATTTCTGGTACTATTTTCATAATTGTATATCAATTATTTTGTGTGGGGCATGCTATACAAGTGAGATCTCCTGGAAATGCCAAAAATCAGCAAGTTGTGGGGAAGTTACCATAAATTCCACTTGGCACATCCAATTTTGATCAGACTTGTGGAATTACAGAGAAGAAATATCAGAGAGCTACAAAAAAAGAAATTTTCATACCCAGAAGGGACGAAATTTTGGAGATACATCAGAAGAAAGATTGTCTAGCAGAACCACCTCAAAATCAAGGTTTAAAAGTGATACTTGGCCAACATGCCACCAAAAAAGGGAACTTCTACACTAAATAAGCCTCCAGCTAGTCCTACTTGGACTCTTGATGAAGGTGAAGATATGTGTAGGGACATAAATGATTTAAAAAATAAGACAATGACAAAATATGAACTACAAGGGATGATGGATGGTTTTAAAAAGGAGATCATGGAAGGATTGAAAAATTTCCTAATAGAGAGGACACCTGAAAGTGAAAATGTATCCCATGAAATTCATGATGAGGACATAAGGAAGATGAATCAAGAATGGAGAAACTCCAACTTTGGGTTGAATACCAACCACGTTCCTAAGATCGATATGAGGAATTTTGGTGGCAAGGACCCAATCACATGGATACTTTAGATGGAGCAATTCTTTGATCTACATGATGTGCCACATACACAAAAGGTATGAATTGCTTCTTTATACTTAGAACCCAATCAATTTTTGTGGTATCTATTAGTGCTAAATATCGTCATTTTCTTGCGGGTTGTGGTTTTTTGCCTAAGTCTATGATTTTGCTTTTCTTTTCTCCTTTTGTAGACCCAATCATAGTTTTATTTTCCCTCCTAGCGTGTATTTTTATTTTATTGCATTCATCCTTTTCGATCGACCAGTTTTCCCTGTCAATATTTCCTGAAAAATATCGTCCCTAAGTCTCTCTATACCTTCCAAAGGGTGATCACTTCTACCCTTACCTCCATCATTGAGCCTTTGTTTTCCCAAACCCTAGTCATGCCAACCAAGTCTTCATTGTCACAGTCTGCAGCACTGAGAGCGGTCAAATAGAGACACAAATCAAGTGAGCAGGAAAAGATCAGTTTTCAATGGCGAGCATCCATTCGATGGAGCAGATCGATGGTCATCAGGTAGTCGGGGCCGTGAAGTTTCCCAAAGTTTAGTGCAAAGGATCGAGATAAAAGGTCAAGAAAATAATTAATATGGGTCATAGATATTGAGGAGACAGGTGGCAGTCATCCGAAGTTTCACAGAAATGACTATCGCGAGTTTTGAAATGAGGTAAGGGCTTATCCATGATGGTCGAGGTCATGAATAGATCTGGCCCATCCATCAGGGGAGACACGTGGCACGCAATTGGCAATTCATGATTTTGCGAGGTGGAGCGATCAAGGAATAGAGTTTTAAAACTTGCGAAATGCGAAATCGCGAAATGATCTGAGTCGTACTTCTCAGCAGGACACGTGGCACACGATTAAGCATTTCATGATTTCAAGGAGTGGAGTAGTCAAAGGGACGAGTCATGAGGACTCGCGAAGTGTGAAATCGTGAAATGATCAGGGCCTTCCAATCAAAGAGGGGTGTGTGTCAGGTGATCTAAGCATCGTGATTTCGCGACTTAGGGTTTTGAGCATAGAACACCTCACAAGTTTGCAAAACACGAAATCTTGATGCGCCTAAGAGTTGGGCTCATGGTCTCAACGTCTGATCACATGGGAAGCAGGTATGGAAAGAGGGGCTAGTGATTATCACTAGGCTAGTGTTTTGTGTTGTCAGAGAAAGGATCGTGGATGTTCATTTTAAAGCAAGCTTAACCGCTGATCTCGAAATTCGTTTCGCGATGTTGAGAGAAAAGAGGAGTAAAGACTCATGAAAGGAAAAGTCCTGAAAGCTCTTTTGGGTGTAATCTCCAGGTCGCAGCCCAAGGTCACATGCAAGGTCAGGCTGATGGAAAAGAGTCGCGCCAAAGGGCTGAAAGTGCATGTATTGATTGCAGAAGGAGAGGAGCAGGGCTCGAGGTGTCGAGATTAATTCAGCAAATTCATGGGCACTACCTATAGCATTCATGGATGTCAGGGCTCATCCTGATCCCAATGAAGATAGTTAATGAAAGTGGGGAATGGTGGTTGAAACCTCATTTCATCACATAAATGGAAAGCATGAAAGGATGGTCGTGGAGGCTAGCTAACAACCCAGAAATCCTCTATAAATGGGTTTTCCTGCAAAGCCCATACTATTTTAATTTCACATCTGACAGAGGAAGACAAGTGCAGTCTGACAACAGAAGGAGGAGACGCAAAGCTTTGAATACAGTGGTTTGTTCGTGTCCCTGGGGGGAGTTAGCAGTTCTGAGTATATATACTTAGTTTTTATATTTTGTTAAGGTCGGTTGGTGGAGCAGAGCTCCCAATTTTGTAATTTTTGTGATGCCAGAGATGCTCCCTGGTTATGAAATTGATTTGAGACTTTCATGTTAATAGAAGTCAATTTCCTATTCCTTTCCATTTTTTCTGTAAAAATTGTCTAAAACACTCGAGTGTGGAGGATCCAGCTGAGGATTATTATGTTGTTATGATGTAGGTTTGATCATGGCGGTATCGTGATCTGTTTCATTCATTTCCATGTGTTATCTTTTCCCTCTCACACTAGATGGCTCGAGCATGAAGGATCCAGTCGAGCTGTCGCCATGACAGGATGATGGAGGTTTGATCATTCTGTTACTATGACTGTGTTGCTTGCAACATATTTCAGTGTTTGAAACCTGAGCTCCAAATTTCTCTCGAGTTCGATTTTTTCATCTTTGATCTCTTGGAAGGCCTAATGCCCAGAGCAGTCTCATTCACTTTTCTCACCAAGTCTTCCCTCTGTTCTCGCTTTAACTCAATTTCCTGACTGAAGTTAATGTGTCCCTCACTTCCCTATGCATTTCCTATCTAGTCTTGTGTTGAACATCATTCAAGTTTTGAGTCTGTGCCCATTTGACCCCCTTTAAACCAAACTGCGACATAAAATTCTAATGGGTATCAGGGTTACCTCTGCCGCAATCCAGGGGTGACTTATGGTGCTAACATTTCTAGCGCTATTGCCGGGGACGAAATTGAAGATTCTCCCTGGGATTGAACGACAATGTTTATTAGTTATGAAGGTGCATCATAACTTAGTACTTCAAATTTGCAACTGTGCACCTGGAGAATCCACTAAGGAAATTCTACTGTCTCGGTTTTGTTGTTTCAGTGTTACTGCTTTCGGTTACACCTGGTATCCCTCGGGAGAACACAATGATCAGATTTGGCCTTTGATGGTGAACAAAGGCTAGACACACTCATTCTTCATATCATTCACCTGGTGACTCCATGGTTGAGGGATCGTTTGGTGACTCCACTGGTTCAAAATGGACAAAATCCTGGCTCGGAGGTTTGATCTTTTAATTTTTCTGTTGTTCCTAGTTTTCGTAATGTTTTTCTTGCTCCAAATGAATGGAATGATTATTTGACTATATTTAGAGAGCGTAAAGAGGACAACCCTGCTCAGCATCTCAGGGAGTTTCATGAATTCATGTACCAGTGAGAGATACATCGTGAGGATGTATTAATGAAGATGTTCATGTTCTCGTTATCAGGGGATGCTCATGAGTGGTATAATTCTTTACCCCCTACTAGCATTTCTTCACTGGGATAATTTCATGAAACTTTCAATAAGAATTGTCAGAAGTTTTATCCCTCTAAGTTAATTTGTCATAGTTGTTGTGAGGGATACAATGGCTGTATTCAAGATATAGCTACTTCTTACGCATGCCATGAGGATGAGCCTAATGACTTGGATCAGAAATCAGTTCTTCCTCTTCCCTGTTCATCTGCATCAGAGGAAGGCTCTGAGGATGAGGACCAAGAACAAGAAGATGCTCTGAGCGAGCTAATGGAGCTAGTGAAGTCTCTTTCTGCATAGTTAGAGGGATTGAAGGCAGATCATGATTGTTGCCTTTTTGAAGAAAATACAGAGGATTTTTCAGTTCTTGAATCTGTTTCTCTTGGAAGCCCTACTGATGAGGGTAGTATTGAAGATTCCATGGTGGTAGAGACATTAGTTTCTTCCCCTCATAAGCCTGTTGTCTCAGTTTTAAAGGAACGAGTCATTGTGGAGGAGGATTCTTCTCTTTTTCTTCACAATATTTCCCATGATCTATTTACATTTGGGACTGAAAAGAAGGATCGAGAGATCGTTTCACTTTGTCCTATTGTTCCTAGCTTTGATAATTATTCAAACGAAGAGAAGCAGAGCTCCACATCACATTTCATCGACCAGAGAAGCGACCAACCTGCATATGACAGTTACAAATCAAGTTATGAATTGGATGTGCAGGGTTTCCAAGAACAGACTGTTGGGCCTTATCCTCTGTTCATTAAGAAAGATTATCTTGAGGAAATCAGCCCTCTTGGACCTGCTAAAGACACTAAGCAGCAAGATGAAGAGAAGAGATTTCTCACGGGTCCTACTTATGATGATTATGAAGCTGACCCTTGGGAGAGCCAAGAAGAAGAACCTGAAGAACCAAAGGAGCGGCAGAAGGGGTAATTTATATCCTATCTAGAGACTGCAAGTGAGTAGCCATCACCTAAGATCAGTCAACCTACATCAACTTCTCATCCACCTGTGCCTACCAATCATATTCTACCCTGTATGAGAAGATGTGGAGAAGAGCAGGCTTTCTGCTACCAATTTCACAGGATTTGCCACTCATTCTATGAGCCTATCAACGATTACATGGAGTGGCATTTACTTCATATCTTGGAGCTGCCCTATTTTATCTCAACTTCATCCCTTGGAGATAAGTTTAAATGTGCAACCATTATGTTGTCATGGTTGCAGCATATGCTAATGGTCACTGACATAGTAGAAGAACTTCCAGTCAGGAAGTTACTTGAATGGCTATGGTGGAAGTTTGCTTTCACCTAGAATTTTTTGAAAATTGATTAGCCTAGGATTGTACATAAATAAGCTTCGACGAAGCCCCTGTGTTTGTCTCTTTTTTAGTAGAGTAGTGTGTACATATTTCCCTATTTTCTTTCATGAAAGTCTTGAGCTAGAATCCATAACCCAACATCTAAGGCACTGGAACTACTGGTTCTTGGCAGCTTGCAGGGAGCATGCCATCCCCCATGGATCCTAATGTTAGCGCTAAATCTCATCATGTTCTTGTGAGTTGTGGTTTTTGGCCTAAGTTTATGTTTTTTCTTGTCTTTTCCCCTTTTGTAGACCCAATAATAGTTTTATTTTCTCTCCCAACGTGTATTTTTATTTTATTGCATTCATCCTTTTCGATTGATTAGTTTTCCCTATCAATATTACTTGAAAAATATCATCCCCGAGTATCTCTATCTCTCTCAAAGGGAGATCACTTTCCCATTTACCTCCATCATTAAGCCTTCGTTTTCCAAAACCCCAGTCATGTTGACCAAGTCTTCATTTTCATAGTCCGCAACACTCAGAGTGGTCAAATAGTGACACAAGTCAAGCGAGCGAGCAAAGATGAGTTTTCAATGGCGAGGATCCATCTGATGGAGTAGATTGATGGTCATTGGGTAGTCCGGGCCATGAAGTTGCCCAAAGTTTAGTGCAGAGGCCTGAGATCAAAGGTCAAGAAAAGAATTAATCTGGGCCATAGATATTGAGGAGACACGTGGCAGACATCTGAAGTTTCACAGATATGAGGAAAGGGCTTATCCCTGATGGTCGAGGTCACAAATACATCTGGTTCGTCCATCATGGGGGACACGTGGCACATGATTGGAATTTCATGATTTCGTGAGGTGGAGTGATCAAGGAAAATATTTTTAAAACTCGCAAGATGCGAAATCGCAAAATGATCTGAGCCGTCCTTCTCAACAGGACACGTGGCACACGATTAAGCATTTCATGATTTCGAGGAGTGGAGTAGTCAAAGGGACGAGTCGCGAGGACTCGCGAAGCATGAAATCGCAAAATGATCAGGGTCGTCTGATCAAAGAGGGGCATGTGTCAGCTGATATGAGCGTCGTGATTTTGTGACTCGAGGTTTTGAGCATGGAACACCTCATGAGTTCGCAAAATGAAAAATCATGAAGCGCCTGAGAGTTGGGTGCATGGTATCAGTGTCTGATCACATGGTAAGAAGGTCTGGAAAGAGAGGCTAGCACTCATTGCTTAGCTAGCGTTTCATGCTTTCAGGGAAAGGATCGTGGCCATTCATTTTAAAGCAATCTTAGCCGCTGATCTCGAAAGACGTTTCATGATTTTGGGTATCGCGATGTTGAGAGAAAAGAGGAGTAAAGACTCCCGAAAGGAAAAGTCCTTAAAGTGCCTTTGGGTGTAAGCTTCAGGTCGCAGCCCAAGGTCACATGCAATGTCAGGCTGATGGAAAAGAGCCGCGCCAAAGGGTTGAAAGTGCCTGTATTTATTGCAGAAGGAGAGCAGCAGGGCTCAAGGCATCGAGATTAATTCGGCAAAGTCATGGGCACCGCCTAGAGAATTCATGGATGTCAGGGCTCATCCCGATCCTAATGAAGGAAGTTAATGAAAGTGGGGAATGGTGGTTGAAACCTCGTTTCATCACATAAATGGAAAGCATGAAAGGATGGTCATGGTGGCTAGCTGACAGCCCAAAACTCCTCTGTAAATGGGTTTTCTTGCAAAGCCCATACTGTTTTAATTTGGAATCTGACAGAGGAAGACAAGTGCAATATAACAACACAAGGAGTAGACACAAATCTTTGAATGCAGTGGTTCGTTCATGTCCCTGGGGGCCATTAGCAGTTCTGATTATATATACTTAGTTTTGATATTTTGTTAAGGTCGGTTGGTGGAGCAAAGCTCCCAAATTTGTAATGCTTGTGATGCCATAGTTTTTCCCTGGTTATGTAATCAATTTGAGACTTTCATGTTAATAGAAGTCAATTTCTTGTTCCTTTCCATTTTGTCTATAAAAATTGTCTGAAACACTTGGGTGTGGAGGATCCAGTCGAGGATTATTATGTTGTTATGGTGTAGGTTTGATCATGGCGGTATCGTGATCGGTTTCATTCATTTTCATGTGTTATATTTTCCCTCTCACACTGGATGGCTCGGGCATGAAGGATCCAATCGAGCTTTCGTCATGACTGGATGATGGAGGTTTGATCATTCTATTACTGTGACTGTGTTGCTTGCAACATATTTCGGTGTTTGAAACCTGAACTCCAAATTTCTCTTGAGTTCAATTTTTTCATCCCTGATCTGCTGGAAGGCCTGATGCCCAGAGCAATCTCATTCACTTTTCTCACCAATTCTTCCCTCTGTTCTCACTTTAACTCAATTTCCTGACTGATGTTAATGTGGCCCTCGCTTCCCTGTGCATTTCCTGTCCAGTCTTGTGTTGAACATCATTCAGGTTTTGAGTCTATGCCCATTTGACCCCCTTTAAACCAACCTGTGATATAAAATTCTGATGGGTATCGGGCTTACCTCTGCCGCAATCCAGGGGTGACTTCTAGTGCTAACAGTATCAATGGATTTTTTCTCGCAAATCACTCGTCACATGGGAATTTTTCACGAAATAAATGATAGCACACTATGAGGATACAAGGAGAAATACCTTATTTAGCCAATTGATAAAGCTCAAGCAAAAGGGTTCAATTACAAAGCACGTTGATAACTTCCAAATATTGAATATAAAGGTAACAGATATTCCAGATGATCACTTGATTGATTTATTCGTAGGAACTTTAAGGGATAGCATTCAACATGAGGTTAGCCTTTTAGGAACCCAAATCATTGGAGAATGCATTTAGGGTGGAAAGAAATGTTGAAAGTAAAAATATGGCTATGGCTACTAGAAGGACCACTCGTAACATCTATCAAGAGAATAATGCTCCTTCTTCTAAAACACCTCAACCTACAAGGTTGACACCTCAACAATTGGAGGAAAGAAAAGAAAAAGGTTTATGCGTTAATTGTGACAACAAGTACAGTAAGGGACATAAGTGTGGTGAGAAGAAATTATTCTACATAGATTGTGAAGAGGAAGAAGAACAAGAACAAGAACCATCTCAAGATGAAAACATAGAAGCAATTTCTTCTGAAGAGTTGACTCCAATGATATCATGTAATGCATTGGCTGGAATTAGCACTCCTCAAACCCTCAATATCGAAGGATATATCAAAAAGGAAAAGGTAATAGTCCTAATTGATTTTGGTAGTACTTATAATTTCATTCACTATAAATTAGCCAAAGCTCTCAATTGCTTTGTATATCCAGCGCCATAGTTTCAAGTAATGATTGCAGATGGAGGAATTATCAATTGCTCAAGAAAATGAAATAAGATCAATCTTAATTTGGGGAATATGTAATGAATAGTCTAATGATTGTTATACCCATGGGTGGTGTTGATGTCGTACTTAGAATCCAATGGTTACAATCATTAGGAACAATGGCTTTTAATTTTGAAGAAATTTTCATGAAATTTTCATTGGAAGGAAATAAAATTGAGTTAAGAGGTATCACAGGGAAACCCAG
>JASDQU010507659.1:60800-75165 GCA_032191745.1 Picea mariana | reverse complement strand
AATGGCAAATCGATTTTCTAAAGTACATTGAGGGCAGCTCCGAGCTTTAGCCAGCAATGCATTTTGTCTCTTTGGCTAAAAATGCATGGCGATAAGTGCTTCCCATTCGTATCTTCACACACAGAGAAAGACACTGCCATCAATTACCCTTAACACATCTCTGACATCCCAGAACCTCTACAAATTTTGTAGAGGTTGTACACTACTCCTCAAGCCTTTGGGGTCTGCATAATGCTTCTCAAATTGGTAATTTGTTTGTTGGATGGCTTCCATGGCTCTGGCTATGTGTAGGCCTGTAAAACACGAGAAATGGTGAAGACAGCCAACAATGAGAAGAATAAATGTTGCAATCAAAGAACGAAAAAATGGGGAAAAGGGGCAATGTTCTGCCTCCTAAAGGTTCAACGATTTTTCACCCAAGCAGCTGGAGTCTTAATCGACACTTGAAATTGCTGAGTTAACTTGCTATTGGTCAAATCACTTACGAAGAAGGGTCTATGACCTTGCCACATGAGTAATTAGCTTATGGAAGACCAAATCATTGAGAAAAACAAGCCAAGAGGCATTTTGTTGGCTAAGAGAGGCATACAACACTCCAAGGTGAGCGATTCATTGACCTTAGGAGGTTAAATGGACAAATCATTGGTCTTTGGAGGCCTATTGGCCTCTTAGGATAGCCATTTTTACCTTTTTAAGTTAATTTATTCAAAAAAATTGACTTCCTTAATTGTTGGGGCAAGTCAAATTCTGACCACCTCAAGAGGTAAGGGGGGCAATTGTTCACTTGGAGGTTCTGTTGGCTCCATACTCAGTGATTTTCCCTTCGGAGGAAAATCAATAGCTTGAGAAGATAGCAAGCCTCCCAAGTGATTGATTTTGCTCATAACTTGACGAAATCACCTTTGAAGCTAAGGTAAATCTCTAGACTGATGTGTTGGATTCATGATTGTCGTTAGACCAAAACCCGCGAACGCTAATCTCTGCTACAATTGCCAGAGTTAGGATCCACGAGAGGTTGTTAAACCATGTCGCGAAACTCATGGGGAGCGTTGGCCACATACGCTAACAAACCCCCCAACGTTACCTGGGGAGTTTCAAACTCGAGACCTGTTGCTCTGATACCATTTGTTGGACTCACAATTTTCGTTAGACCAAAACCCGCGAGCGTTAATCTTTTCCACAATCGCCAGTGGTTAAACCATGTCGCAGAACTCATGGAGAGCATTGGCCACATACACCAACATGATGCACAAACTATAATCTCAATTGCCCACTGTTGAAAACATCTTTACTGAGCTCAAACATTCAATATCCAATATTGTTCATTGATTTCATTGCTTCTCCATCTCATCAACAATGATYAGTGGCTTCACAACTCTTTATGCTAAAGTTTAATTATTTTGAGTGTTGGTGAAACCTCTTGGTTTTCGGCCTTTCCAAACCCACAACTCTTTTGTTTGAACTTRGTTTGACAAATATCTTGTTGTTGAGTATAGTAGACACCGAGATATTTCAAATGATTGGTTGGATGCACCATTTTGACCTCATCTCGTCCATGTTCATAATCTGAGAAGTTAACATTGCATTGAAGGAAACTTTTTAATTGATGTTTTCATAGTTGTTGACCTCTAAATCAAATTTTGTCAATTGCATCGAGTCTATAAGCCCAAAAACTTGGTAGATCATCAAAGTTGCCTTGGAGGCTAAAGTATGGATTATGCATGTATAACAACTTCGTCAAAATCCAAGTTTCTTTTCTTTCATTCCTATCATATGGACTTTGATTTGGATGTTTGAAGTTGTGAAGATCTTAATCTATGAATTGTATTTTAGATCTCAAAAGAGGCCTCAAGGCACTAAATGTACTTGTGGGGACACACATGGTAAAATCACCAATTTGACCTAAATCACATTCATGTGACTTCTAGTGGATGAGAATCTATATGTTATGCTTATACGAAGTTGGAAATTAAACACATGCATGTGACTTCCATTGTTTCCATGATTTCATCAATTAACATGTCATTCCTACCATGTTTAATATTGTGTTTTTGACGTAACCGAAATGGTGAATCCTATTCAACACAACTGTACATGTGCATGTTTATGATGTTTCACTATTAAATACATCTTGACACAAGTGTCATATGTTTTAAACCTCACAATGTTGTGCCATTATCACATGCATCTGCTACTTAGCTCTTCCTTGCCTGTCAATTAGATGGCTAAGTCTTTGTGCAATCTCGTGTTATCCAATATGTGGCTATTATTTCGATTGATCTTTCAATATCACCTATGAAAATGAAGCATGACAACTATGCACATGGACACAAACATATTAAAACATAAAATTACATAAGCCCTTAATTACTCAAATGCATTAATAAGCCATGACATTTTTATGCACAAGCAAAGTCACACAAAATGAATCAAAAAAATGAGATTGGAATTGTGAGTAAGATGATGCAAGTGAAATCATCATCAATGCACAAGCAATAATCCATCAAATGCGATCAAGCAAGATTAAGGCATCATAAGAAACATAAGTATTCAATTACAAGGCAAAGGCAATCTATTAGTATGGTAAGCCATCTATGCAATTTAAAGACATCTATCATGGTAAGATGAATCGATGAAATTCCTTTTGAAGACTGAGCTTAATGCGAAGAATTTAAAAGAAAAAGGGGATCCCCAAGTCTTCCAACTTGGGCCTAGTGTAGGCCTCAACAAAACCAAAGGACATAAGAGAGTTGTAGGTTTTGGTTGTGCAACCTTACAGGCTACGAGTTCTTTGCATGGTTATGTTAGTTGACTTTTATGAAGTAAAATGCTACTACAAACAATGATAGTTAGAAAGTTTTATCACGTTTGGATGTAAAAACACAATGAAGTGTTATAAGTGTTATAACAAGTGCTGCATGGTAGCGTAGTCCCTGCCAGGTTGGAATGGGAATAAATGCATTGCTACGACGGAACCGAGTACAGACATGTGGGAAGAAAGTTGAAGTATATGTGGTATCCATGTAGAGGATGACTTGGTATCCACATAATAAGATATTATATTCAAATACAATAAGATATTAAACAAAGGTTGGATTTGTTCCATTTAAGTAAAATACATTAAAGTAAAATTAAATGAAATGGTTACAAGATCTTTCAAAGTATTTGAAGATGAGTAGGCATAAAAATGTTGGAGATAACAACACTAAAAATAACTTCGAAGTATGTGTGTATCATATACAATTGTTTTGACAGTACATGAAAGATTTAAGATTTAAAAAAGTGCTATGATGTTGGTCTTTGAATGTTTTGCAACAAAGGTTCATGGGAAGTTTTTTCCTGGGGTGTATATAGTTTAAACATGGTACTTAGAAAACTTCTACCATAAACATTCAAATACAATAAGATATTAAACAAAGGTTGGATCTGTTCCATATTTCTGAAGCAACAAAGGTTCCTGTTTTCTTTGAAATCTATCAAAAATCTGGAATATGTTCCATATTTCTGAAGCATACACATTAAAAATTCAAATACAATAGAATAAGCATACAAGTAAAATACATTAAAGTAAAATTAAATGAAATGGTTCCAAAATCTTTCAAAGTATTTGAAGATGAGAACATTCAAATACAATATGATATTAAACAAAGGTTGGATCTGTTCCATATTTCTGAAGCAACAAAGGTTCCTGTTTTCTTTGAAATCTATCAAAAATCTGGAATCTGTTGCATATTTCTGAAGCACACACATTAAAAATTCAAATACAATAGAATAGGCATAAAAGTAAAATACATTAAAGTAAAATTAAATGAAATGGTTCCAAAATCTTTCAAAATATTTGAAGATGAGTACGCATGAAAATGTTGCAGATAACAACACTAAAAATAACTTCGAAGTATGTGTGTATCATATACAATTTTTTTGATAGTATAGGAAAGATTTAAGATTTTAAAAAGTGCTATGATGTTGGCAAAAAAATTAGCATTCTCGAACTAGTTTTCTTTGAAATTTATCAAAAAAATATTCTTGGAATCTGTTCCATATTTCTGTTTATGTTCCAAACATTCAAAAAAAATAGAATATTAATAATGTTTTGCAACAAAGGTTCCATTTTATTTGAAATTTATCAAAGTTTCATATTTATGAAGAATACACATTAAACATTCAAATACAATAGAATATTAATAATGTCATGCAACAAAGGTTCATCGACACAAAAAAATTAGCATTCCCGAATTAGTTTTCTTTGAAATTTATCAAAAATTAATAATGTATGTTACATATTTATGGAATCTGTTCCATATTTCTGGAAATTTAAATGTGTTTGTCATATAGACTGGGATTGGGGCTCTCGTGGACCATAGAAATAAATAAGTACAAGAATTGAGAATGTAGAAAGAAGAAGTGCGCGATGGTAGAGAGGAAGACTTGAAAAGAAGAAATTGGAAGTTATAAGTGTTTGGTTAGAGTTTTCTATTTAAAGAGGTATAATAACTGGATCGATAAAGAAAACAAGATGACATTAGTATAGACTTACTATGAAGCCGATGCATTTTTGTTGTTGTTGTTGACGGTCATTGGAATCGTGTCGACCGGTTGTTTCCCTTCCTCAATGAGGTTGTCCATTCTCCGTTGGAACCATTCTTCGATGTAGCTTCTCATGGAGGCCACGTTGATTTCATCCTAGATTTCTATGTTGAAAATGTTTTTTTTCTAATTTCCTTAGATCCATTGAAATACTATGCAGATTCTGTTCAATTTCTTCATTGTGTGCCGAATAGTCCAGTACCCAGCTCTCGAGCCATCTACATGATATTCAAGGATGCCGTAAATTTTTTCAAAAGACAACCCCTTTAAAATATCAAGTTGTTCATCGAAGGATTCTTTGGTCATTGACAAGGATTTGAGAATTAAGTTTGGGTCTTGAACCTCGTTGGTACTTCCAACTAAGTCTATTTGGATCAGGTTTGTGAATAATTATTCCTTTTCTAATATGGCTTGTTTATATGATTCAACAATGAGCTCCAGGTTCTTAAATTTCTTTAGCCAACATGCTTTTATTTTTTTGGTCCTCTTTGGGGAGGAGAGATTTTCTTCTCTTCTTTTCAGATCCGAGGTGTTGATGGCATGGTTGGCAAAAGGGGTCAACACCTGTTGACATAAACGTTGATCATTTTTTAAATTCACCTGCAAATGTTCGTTCAAATCATTTTCCCTCTTTCGGAAGGAAGCTATATTTTGTGATGTTTCCCAGGCTTCAGTAACTAGCTGCATTCTTTTCTTGATGTTATTCTCTACAAGGGATCTAGACGATGCAAGGAGGGTGGAGGATACTTTTATCTTGGCTACAGTGGTAGCAAGCATGTTTTTTGCTAAAGGACTGGCAAACTCTAGGGTAGCAATGAAAGCCTCCTCAAATTCCTTGACACAGTCTTTCAGTCTGGCATTCTCCGCTTCAATTCCTCCAATGGAATCATCAAGAGCATCACCGGTTACACGGTGAAATAGAGAGATTTGGGACAACTGCATTTTCCTAAAGTTAATCTCTGTGCGGGATTTGCCTTTCCTATTTGTTACATATCTCTTTTCAATGACCATATTTTTAGATTGACTGTAAAAAAAAACGCTCTGGAATGCGAAGGATTCATCTTCGTAAAAATGGTCGGTCTCAACTATTTCCATTGCGAATGGACCAACTTTGTGCATGTGCTCAGTTCCACTTTCAAGTTGCATCTGTTCACTTTCAATTTCAGGTTCGTCCACTTGCCCTACAACGTTTTTTCTCTTCTTCGTCAGTGGAACTTGATAGCACTGAAAGTCACCCTCAGATTGCGGGAGAATAAGCCCAGTACCCATCAAAGTTTTTGGTGGATGTTGGTTTTATGTGAGTGGAGGTCAATGGAAAAAACTCAATATATGAATGATGTTCAACACAGAATTGGACAAGAAATGCACAGGGAAGTGAGGGCCACAACTAACTTCAGTCAGTGAATTCAGTTTAAGTGTGAGCAGAGGGAAGAATTAGTGAGAAAGGTGAACAAGACTGCTATGAGCATCAAACTTTCAAGCAACATGGAGAAGAAAAACTTAGACTCAAGATCACTCTTAAGCTCAAGCTTCAAACACTGAAATATGTCCAAACAACACAATGATCAAACCTACATCACCATGCAGCTACAACAACTCGACTGGATCCTCCATGCGCAAGCCATTTAGTGTAAGAGGGAAAAAGATAACAAGGGAGATGAATAAAACTGGTCATGATACCACTGTAATCAAACCTACATTACAACAACATAACAACCCTCGACTGGATCCTCCATGCCCGAGTTTTTTAACACAGTTTTTACAAAGAGATGAAAAGAGGTTGACTTCTATTAATCTGAAAGTCTCAAATCCGATACATAACCAGAGAACAGTTCTGGCATCAAAACATTACAAAGATAGGGAGCTTTGCTCAACCAGTTGACCACCTTAACAAAATATCAAAATTACCTACTTATACTCTGAACTGTCCACAACCACCAGGGGCGCGATCTGATCACTACATTCAAAGAATTGCATCTGAGCATTTTTCTGCCAGACTGTGCATGTATCCCTTTGTCAGACGCGAGTTCAGATCGACATGGTTCTGTAGGAAAATCTGTCCACAAGGGGCATTGGGCTGACAGCTTTGACCTTTGCATCAGGGCCTCCACGCCTTCTATTTATGGAGTGAGCCCATGTTTCAACTATCGGCATGCATCCATTAACTTATATCTCCTCGGGATCGAGACCAGGACAGGTAACCAGGGGATGGACACTTGCTGTGATTAAACATGATGCTGAATGAGCATGCAAATTCAAGGCCATAGGTCTACACGAGCTCTGTGACTGGGAAAGTCCTACCATTTTTGGTGCCACCGTTGAAATTTATCCATCGACCAATTCTGGGATACGTTAGACTTCGCATGGAGACGACACCATATTTGGCATTTTAAGAGCCTTGGACGCGGGGCAAAGGATGAGTGCCTTGTGACTTTGGCTTCACTCCAATATGACCTTGGGTTGTGACCTGACGCGTATCCCATATGATGCTTTGAGATTTCACGCTTTGGGAGTCTTCACATCATTTGTCTCCAGATTTCCCAATACCCGAGTCGGCGAAATCACCTTGCTCAGATCGACGGTTAGATTTGCTTCGCGATCAACGACTGTGATTGCTTCTTCGGGACTCCAAATCGACCATTCGATGCTTTGGGATTTGGCTCTTCGGGAATTTGGTGCATTTCTCATTTCAAAACTCCCGAAGTAAAACTTCTGGAGTGATAGATCTGATGACGCGTGTCTTCTTGAATCGAACGAACGAGAATTACTTTGGGTCTCCGAACTCCGGGAAAATCAAATCTCAAACTTCCTCTGCCTTTAGCGTCTTTTACCCAGAGCTATGGATCTGAGGACATGTGGCTCTTGCTGATCAATGACTTAGATTCACTTTCGGGCCTTTGACGCTTTGGTTTTTCGGGCCTTCGAGACTTCTAAATGTGAAACATGAAAAATCTCTTGGAGGAAAAACTCCGAAGTGAATGATTTGTGGCCATGTGTCCCTACCAATGGATGGTCCAAATTCACTTCGGGACTTTGGGCGCTTCAGGCCTTGGCTCTTTTCATGGCACTATACTTCGTGCAATTCTGAAACTCTGAATACCCAAGGGCCGCTAATACGATCTTCATAGGGGATCTCCACTGTCGCAAACTGGATTCGCCTGCTGCTCGTGCTTCAAGTCCGAAATAAACTGTTCTGAAAGTTTCACTTCATGCTCAAGGCTGCGGCTTTTGTGAACAAGGACCTGGACAATTTGGTTGTGGGCTGGGGAAACAGAGAGACCAATGACTGCAACAAAAGGAGAAGAGTTTTTTCCCTTGGGGAAAACATAGGGGCTTGGGGCCGAGATTCCTTTCGGGTACAACATTAATGGAAACTAGGGCGCACAGATGAACAAGGGAAAACATAAAATGATTTTATCGGACGAAGGGGGAAAAAATTCAATACTTGGCATGTGAAAAGGAGAGGGACAGGGGAAAGATACAGTCTTAGGTATCCTCAACAAACCCATACGACTCTTGACAACCCTATGTGATAACATTTATCTCCACAGGGGATGGCATGATCCCTACGAGCTGCCAAGAATGCGCAGTTTCAGTGCCTTAGTTGTTGGGCTATGGAGTCTAGCTCAAAACTTTCGCTGAAGAAAACAGGGAAATATGTACACTACTCTACTAAAAATGAAAATGAACACATGGGCTTCAGAAGGAACTTATTTATGTACACTCCTAGACTAACCGATTTTTACAAAGTGTTAGGTGAAAGCAAACTTCCACCATAGGAACCTAGACTGCTTGATAATAAAATTCTTCTCTTTTCTGCAAATAATCCATAAAAGGTAAGGGAATTATGACAACACAAAGAAAACATGTATGGGAAAACTGGCAATACCTCCAAATGACGATAGTATGAATAATTTTGCAAGCTCCAATGCTTTTGGAAAACACAACTCCATATACAACCCCATAGGGTCACAACATTTATAATCAGGAAAGCTCGACTGGTAAGAAATTACCTCCTGTACCTCATTGTTGCTCACCCATTGTTAGAGGTTCTCAGAGTGTATAGGTGGGTAGAGGACTGATGCGGGTCGACTGATCTGAGGTGATATTTGCTCATTTATAGGTTTAAGACAGGAGATGAACTGCACCTCTAGTTCCTCCATTTTTCCTTTGTCTTCTCTGAAAACATCTGCTAGATGAGAGAAAGAAGTCTCTTCATGTGTATCCATGGATGGCTCTTTCTCTCTATCATGCTGCTCTTGGTAGGAGCTTTCACTTTCATAAGAATATTGGCAGCCTATGCTTTCTAGTTCTGAATACTCTTCAGGGGTAGGTGAGCACATAACTCTTTTATATTGCAAAGAGAAAAGAGCAATATCTTGATTCTTTTCTTCAACCATTTCTTCTTTTAAATATGAGACAACAGGTGTACTAGGGGCGGAAAATAATGCATCCATAGTTATGCCATCATCAACACTATCATCAATCATATCTGGAACGACTTCTTATTGGGAAATAGAGAGAAAAAACTTTTCATCTGTATTTGCAAAATACTCACTTTCATCCTTGCTTTCTCTCTCAATCAGATCTTCACCGCACTCATCACACGAGGAACACTCTATCGTCTGCAAAATGTGGAGTGCAAACCTCTTACAACAATCATCAAAAATAAGATGAGCCAGTTAAATCTTCTCGTAATACGAATTAAAAGCATCGTGAAAATCCTTCAAAGAATGGATACTAGTAGCAGGGAGAGATAGACACCATCCAAGAGCATCTTCTTCTAAAGAAAAACTGAACATCTTGATCCAGAGATCCTCGTGAAAGAAGCCATGTTCAAGCATGCATACATGAAATTTTAATAAGTGCTCACCGGGATGGTCATGCTTGCTTCCTCTGAATCTCAGAAGATAATCTTCCCATTCGTTTATAGCCGACACTGGATGTGGATAACCAGATATGGATGAGAAATTGAAAGGGGGAAAATTCTTAGCCAAGATAGCCAAGAGATGTGGCTCCTCCTTTTCTCCTTCATGGATCTCCCCAGGATCAATTTCATAATCACTATAAACAAGAACCATGGAAGAGATCTGCTCTTCGTCGTCTTCACTGGGATATCCATCAAAAGATGTTTGTTCTTGGTCAGTATCCGACATCACTTCTTCATCATAAGCAGGGATGCCAAGAACCTCTGTTTCAAGGACCGAAATATCCTCTTCATTTTCTTCATAAGAGAAACAAGCGGAATCTGCCTCCAATCCCTCCATTCTTGCAAAAAACAATTTTACCAGATCCATCAACTCCTCTGAGGTATATCCTTCATTTTCATAGCTTTCGCAAGAACGAACTATGTCCTGAACACCATCTCCATATTCCTCACAATAGCTATGACAAATTAACTCAGGGGAACAAATTTTTGACATTGAATATTAAAAGATGCATGAAACTCTCTAAGGGAGAAGATGCTAGCAGGGGGCAAGGATCGATACCACTCACGATCATCCACGTTTAATGAGAACATGAACATCTTCATTAATACATCCTCATGATGTATCTCCCACTGATGCATGAGTTCATGAAAATCACGAAGATGCTTGGCAGGGTTTTCATCTCCGTGTTCTCTAAATATGGGAAAAAAATCAACCCACTGATCCACAGTAGGAACAACATTTGGAAAACCAGGAACAACAGAGAAATTAAAAGGAGAAAACCTCCGAGCCAAGATTTTGTCCATCTCAAACCAATGGAGCTACCAATCAATTCTTTAATCATGGAGTCGCCAGGTGAATGATATGTTGTCTAAAAGTGTTTGGCCCTTGTTCACCATCAAAGACTAGATTTGATCACTATCGTTCTCATAGGGAGCTTTTCAATCTGAGAAAGCAGCTAAAAGCCTTCTTCAAGAAAGCTTTCCTTTCTGGATAATCTTCTCTGGGTCAACTTCAGGTGTTGCTAGAGGCAACTGTGGAGTAGACCTTGTGTGTCTGCCTTTTAGAGCCACAACTGAAATAGTGGAGTCACCAACAAGGATGATTTTAGGCGCTAAATTTCGCTCATGGGCTAATTTTCCATGGTTTTTCCCCAAAAATGATTCGCCCAAATTCTATAGGATAAAATTATTTTACCTTAAAAATCGCCAAAATTTTATACAAACTATATAAAATCCATAGAAATTTGAATATTTTTACAAATATATCGCCAAACATTTATAGTTGGCATATGAAGGATTAGTAAGATTCGCCAAGGTTTCTACATTTTAAAATAAATTTACATACTTAAAATCATCCCTGGTCGCTAGGTGCAAGTTGCAATATTCAATGGTTCTGATATCTGATGCACCTTTAGAACCAAAATATCTTTATCGTTCTATCCCAAGGAAACGTCTTCAATTCGTTCCCCGATAACAACACCATGAATGTTAGCACTGAAGGTCACCCTCAGATTGCGGGAGGATAAGCCCAGTACCCATCAGAGTTTTTGGTGGATGCTGGTTTTATGTGAGTGGAGGTCAATGGAAAAAACTCAATATATGAATGATGTTCAACACAGAACTGGACATGAAATGCACAGGGAAGTGAGGGCCACATCTAACTTCAATCAGTGAATTGAGTTTAAGTGTGAGCAGAGGGAAGACTTAGTGAGAAAGGTGAACAAGACTGCTATGAGCATCAAGCTTTCAATCAGCAAGGAGAATAAAAACTCAGACTCAAGATCACTCTTAAGCTCAAGCTTCAGACACTGAAATATGTCCAAACAACACAGTCAAAACAACACAATGATAAAACCTACAACACCATGCAGCTACAACAACTCGACTGGATCCTCCATGCCCGATCCATTCAGTGTAAGAGGGAAAAAGATAACAAGAGAGTTGACTAAAACTGGTCATGATACCACTATAATCAAACCTACATTACAACAACACAACAACCCTCGACTGGATCCTCCATGCCTGAGTGTTTTAGCACAATTTTTACAAAGAGATGAAAAGAGGCTAACTTCTATTAATCTGAAAGTCTCAAATCTGATACATAAACAGAGAATAGTTCTGGCATCAAAACATTACAAAAATAGGGAGCTCTTCTCAACCAGTTGACCACCTTAACAAAATATCAAAACTACCTACTTATACTCCGAACTGTCTACAACCACCAGGGGCGCGATCTGATCACTACATTCAAAGAATTGCATCTGAGCAGTCTTCTACCAGACTGTGCATGTATCCATTTGTCATACGCGAGCTCAGATCGACATGGGTCTGTAGGAAAATCTATCCACAAGGGGCCTCGGGCTGACAGCTTTGACCTTTGTGCCGGGGCCTCCATGCCTTCTATTTATGGAGTGAGCCCAGGTTTCAACTACCGACCTGCGTCCATTAACTGACATCTCCTCGGGATCGAGACTAGGCTAGGTAACCAGGGGATAGCCACTTGCTGCAATTAAACATGATGCTGAATGAGCATATGAATTTAGGGCCATGGGTCTACACGAGCTCTGTGCCTGGGAAAGTCTTGCCATTTTTGGTGTCGCCGCTGAAATTTATCTGTCCACCAATTCTGGGATACATTAGACTTCGCATGGAGACGACGCCAAATTTGGTGTTTTAAGAGCCTTGGATGCGGGGCAGAGGATGAGCGCCCCGTGACTTTGGCCTCACTCTAATATGACCTCAGGCTATGACCTGACGCTTATCCCATATGATGCTTCAATATTTCGCGCTTCAAGAGTCTTCACATCATTTGTCTCTAGATTTCCCAATACCCGAGTCGACGAAACCACCTTACTCAGACCATGGTTATATCTGCTTCGCGATCGATGGCTGCGATTGCTTCTTCGGGACTCTGAATCGGCCATTTGACACTTCGGGCTTCGTCTCTTCAGGAATTTGGCATGTTTCACATTTCAAAACTCCCGGAGTGACAGATTTGAGGACTCGTGTCTTCTTGAATCGAACGGATGAGAATTACTTCGGGTCTCCAGACTCCGGGAAAATCAAATATCAAACTTCCTCTGCCTCCAGCTGCTTTTACCCGGAGCTATGGATTTGAGGACATGTGGCTCTTGCTGATCAACGACTCAGATTCACTTTTGGGCCTTTAGCGCTTTGGGTTTTTGGGCCTTCGGGACTTCTGAATGTGAAACATGAAAAATATCCCAAAGGAAAAAATCCGAAGTGAATGATCTACGACCGCGTGTCCTTGCCAATGGATGGTTCAGATTCACTTCGGGCGCTTCGGGCCTTGGCTATTTCCATGGCGCTATACTTCGAGAAATTCTGAAACTCTAAATACTTGAGGGCTGCTAATCCAATCTTCATAGGGGATCTCCACCATTGCAAACTAGATTTGCCTATTGCTTGCGCCTCAAGTCTGAAATAAACTGCTCCGAAAGATGCGCTTCATGCTCAAGGCTGCAGCCTGTGTGAACAAGGACCTGGACAATTTGGTTGTGGGCTAGGGAAATGGAGAGACCAGTGACTACAAAAAAAGGAGATGAGTGTTCTCCCTTGGGGAAAATAGAGGGGCTTGGGGCTGAGACTCCTTTCGGGTAGGACATCAAGGGAAACCAGGGCGCACAAATGAACATGGGAAAACATAAAACGATTTTTTCGGCCGTAGGGGGGAAAAACTTCAAGACTTGGCCTACCAAAAGGAGAGGGACAAGGGAAAGATACAATCTTAGGTATCCTCAACAAACCCATACAAATCTTGACAACCCTATGTGATAATAGAACTTTGTGAGAACTATCAATTTTTATGCGAGGAGGGTTCTTATTTCCTCCTTCGTTTGAAGATTTCCGGGTTGCTTTCTTACTGAGGTGGGCCATTGAAGCGATGCTTCGTGATGTCATGCTCTTGGGAGTACTGGCGGGGGACTGGGAACTCTTCTCAGCAGATACTTTTCCCTGTTGTTTGTACAATTTAGTTGGGCTTTGCAATGTCTCTACGTCACAATCGCCAGAAACAGGATTGTTCTCGTCATTGCTAAAGAACTGCTAAAGCCAACTGCTAGTAAATGTTCTTAAAAAATCTCATTAGGGTCGAAACCTTTTAGATTTTCATCATATGTTAGGTTCAAGTTATTTAAATGGCATGCGAATTTGTCAATCTTGTTGACATTTCTGCACACGAAGTCCCTGACTTTCTAGGGCAGAGGAATTTTTCTTTTTCTTGTCATGGAAAAAATGCAACCAATGGTTGTACTGTCTTGCTATTTATGCAACAAAGATCTTGTCCATGATGTGGAATGGAAGGAAAGAATGATTTTCCTTGGAGCCAAAGACCATTAGTACACTGTGATTTTCCTTTTGTTCAAGTGTGCCCT
Source organism: Picea mariana (assembly GCA_032191745.1). Taxonomy (NCBI): domain Eukaryota; kingdom Viridiplantae; phylum Streptophyta; class Pinopsida; order Pinales; family Pinaceae; genus Picea; species Picea mariana. The sequence continues at coordinate 61,254 of JASDQU010507659.1, read as the reverse complement.
TCTTGTTCAAAAACTTGGTTTCCTGGCTAGACATTCGTAGAGCATCCTTCCCTAATAATAAATCTTTGAAAACCGAGACAAAGTCATTAAAAAATTCATAAAAACAATAGGAGGCCTTGTGCCTCCACAGGGCTTGGTACCAGAATTTTACAGGGTTGAATCCATAATATATTTTCTTAGAAAGAGATAGTTTTGGAAACAAAAAATAATGAACTATTGTGAAAATCAAGTAGGATGACATATAAAATTTATTCGATTCTTTGAATCGTGACAACTGGGAACAAATTTCAATGGAAATTAGCTTCCCCCAATCGAAAATGAATTGTTCCTTGACTGTGAAGTACAAAATATAAATAATTATACGGGAAACGCTTGTCGTGGATGCCTGTCCCGTTATTCTTGTAAACAACCAAGCAATTTCCCGGAATGGATTTCTAAAGGAACTTACCTGCAA
>JASDQU010507659.1:13931-24044 GCA_032191745.1 Picea mariana | reverse complement strand
AGTAGTGAAAACTGAACACACTGGTATGAAACAGTTGGCATCCATCCCTATGCAATATACAAATTGACTACTGGATTCCGACATCGTCCCCTATTCCGTGTTACAGATTATGCATTCAAATGTTCTGAACAATATAATTTGACCATCATGGCCTCACATCTTCTAGGGATACCTTGTCACCCTATTTTGGATCCTCAAGTTGATGGGTTCACGAAATCTTCAATTCTTAGTCACTGTTTCGGGTTGGCACTTTCGAACTTTGCTACTTTTTGTTCTGTGATATACATATTGCACTCAAAATTTCCATGATCTACAATTCCACCGCGGACTCCTTATCCCTTTTTCCCTTTTCTTCTTCCCGTGTACTATCTCTTTCTGGCTATATACTTAGTCACCTTTCTATGATCACGGGTTCCAGCGTTGGCGGGATGACATATCTTCGTCTCCATCTNTACTTAGCCAATTTTATGGTCGCGGTTGCTAGGTTGGCGCTTTCAAACTCTATTGGTTCTTGTTCTGTGATATACATATTGCACTCGAAACTTATGTGATCTACAATTCCACCGCAGACTCCTCGAACTCGCAAGCTTCACTCTACCACGGTTCACAAATGTTTCAAAGTATCTGTCATTGCCTTCCATCCCCACTAACTTCTTGTCCTTCCTAATATACATTAGTTATGCTCTTACTAGTGACAACTGAACACACTGGTACAAAACAATTTCCATCCGGCCCTCCGCAATATACAAATTGACTACCAAATTCTGACATCGTCCCCTCTTCCGTGTTACAGATTATGCATTCAAATGTTCTGAGCGATGCAATTTTACCATTGGGGCCTCACGTCTTCAGGGGAGATCTTATCACCCTATTTTGGATCCTCCTATTGACAGGTTCATGAAATATCCAATTCTTTGCCAGTTAAAATATCAATATGTTAGCGAAAACAAGTATGGGCCAGCGTTTCCCTATTCCATACTTGAACACTTTTTTGATTGTGGGTTCTTGGATTGACAGCCTCAAAATTGTGTTTGGAATATTCCGCAACTTAAATAGTGCCCAAAGTTCTACGATATACAATTTATCCACTGGAATACCCCATCACGAGCCCAAACGTCCATCGTTCCTTTCAATACTTAGCCCCAATTTGGTTGTGTTTCCATGGCATTGTACATTTACTGTGTATCCTTGTTTCATACTTATACATTTTTTCGATTGTGGGTTCCCGGACTGGCGGGCTCAGGATTGTGTTTCCAATGTTCCATGAATAGCAAGCAGTACCTGGAGTTCTGTGATATATAGTTTGTCCACAGGAAAGCATCATCATTCTCGATAGATACAATTTGACCCTCGGGCCCTCAACTCTGCTGGATGTATCTTGTAGCCCTGTTTCGAAGCATCACCAACCGCTTTCGATAATTAGCCACTCCTTGCTTATTGTTTCGTGTCCCCGCCACCTTCCTACTTCTCTTTGGAAATCCAATTGGTAAGATTTAATGCTAGAACTTCATTTTGCATGAACTTTAAACATGTCATTAATGACCATCCTCTCTTCCATGGTAGCAATTTTGCATTCAAGTCCCAAAACATACAATTTGACCTTCAGGAAGTCACGTCTCCTGGGGAACCATTGTCGAACTGATTTTGAGGCCCGTCTGACGGATTTCCATACTTGCCCATTTCATGGAATCTCTATCGCGGTTCCTCGGGTTGGCAGGTTCATGAAATCTCCAATTCTTAGGCATTGTTTACTGTTCCCGAACAAGGTTTGCTGCCAAAAGTTCATCATGCAACATCCATACTGACAGCCATTAAAAAGAAAAAGCGTCGACGAGATAGTGAAATTTAATTAAAGCTCGACTCGTCGAATTTAAATAAATTTGTCTTCTCCTATTTTCTCTTTATGGGATATATATTACAAGTTTCAATATATTAGCGAAAATGAATCCCCCCAGCCATTTCTCTATTCCATACTTAAGCCACTTTTTTCGATTGCGGGTTCCTGGATAAGCAGGCTCATGTTTGCACCTCCATTTTTTTTGTCCTGCAAACATTACCTGGACTTCCGCGATATACAAATTTCCCTCTGGACTTTCCTATCATACCCTCTTCGTTGTTACATGTATTGCACTCAAAAATTTCTGAGACATACAATTTAACCCTCGCGCCCTCACCTCGAACAGTTGTACCTTGTAACCCTATTTTGAAGCCCGACCAACCGCTTTCCATAATTAGACACTCCTTAACTTCTCTTTCTTGTCCCCGTGACCTCTGTACATCTTTCTTAATATGCAATTAGAAACCTTTCATGCTAACAGCTCACCATGCAGGAACCGTCAACATTTTCATTAATCAGCGAAACACTCGAGGAGATCTCCCATTAATACACATTAAAACAAGATCTGCAAAGAGTTATATTGTCCCTTCCAATTGTTCATCTCAAACACGAGTCATCATGTTGGACCGTTCAAGAAATCTACAATGCTTAATCGCTCATTGTTGTATCTTCCATGTTCACACTTCTATGTGTGAAATTACTAGTCTTTAATGTTAACAGTGCATCATGCAACAGCCGTCAAAATTGTCATTTATGAGTGAAAGTCTCGAGGAGATCTCCCATTCACACGCATTTGGACCAAGATTTGTGCAATGTTATATTATCCCTTCCAACTTTTCATTTCATTCATCATCTGGAGCAAACAAACATTCTTGTAAACTTATGGCAGCAGGTAGACAATAGTTTTATGAATATACAATAAATATATTCGAACATCAGGACCAGAACTTCGAGTGGTCCAGGGCATACTTCTACTATTCATCTCGTCCCACCCAGAACGAAGTGATTTGGACCTCTGGAATCACTCGTGAAGGCTGCATCCTTGAGGTTTTTGACTGTAAGGAGGTGGTCTCTTGGTGCGCCAAAAAATATATTCCAAGGCAAAGAATTATTCCACTACGTGACCATTCTCCTATTTCTTTGTCACCTCGGGTATTCCGCGAGATGTTAAAATTGTCGGAGCCAACATTGACCTTCAGAGGACAAGACTGCAAGCAATTCCTAGAAAAACATGATAACGGGTTGGACATCTTAGCCGAGTTCCTAGAAGACCGACAATAGTTCCCGAAGATATCACAAAGTTGCAGGTAAGTTCCTTTAGAAATCCATTACGGGAAATTGCTTGGTTGTTTACAAGAATAACGGGACAAGCATCCACAACAAGCGTTTCTCGTATAATTATTTATATTTTGTACTTCGCAGTCAAGGAACAATTCATTTTCGACTGGGGGAATCTAATTTCCATTGAAATTTGTTCCCAGTTGTCACGATTCAAAGAATCAAATAAATTTTATATGTCATCCTACTTGATTTTCGGAATAGTTCATTATTTTTTGTTTCCAAAACTATCTCTTTCCAAGAAAATAAACTATGGATTCGACCCAGTAAAATTCTGGTACCAGGCCCTGTGGAGGCACAAGGCCTCCCATTGTTTTTATGAATTTTTTAATGACTTTGTCTCGGTTTTCAAAGATTTATTGTTAGGGAAGGATGCTCTATGAATGTTTGGCCAGGAAACCAAGTTTTTGAACAGGAAGGGCACACTTGAACAAAAGTAAAATCACAGTGTACTAATGGTCTTTGGCTCTAAGGAAAATCATGCTTTCCTTCCATTCCACATCATGGACAAGATCTTTGTTGCATAAATAGCAAGACAGTACAACCATTGGTTGCATTTTTTCCATGACAAGAAAAAAAAAAATCCTCTGCCCTAGAAAGTCAGGGACTTCGTGTGCAGAAACGTCAACAAGATTGATAAATTCACATGCCATTTTAATAACTTGAACCTAACATATGATGAAAATATAAAAGGTTTCGACCCTAATGGGATTTTTTGAGAACATTTACTAGCAGTTCTTTAGCAATGACGAGAACAATCCTGCTTCTGGCGATTGTGACGTAGAGACATTGCAAAGCCCGACTAAATTGTACAAACAACAGGGAAAAGTATCTGGTGAGAAGAGTGCCCAGTCCCCCGCCAGTACTCCCAAGAGCATGACATCATGGAGCATCGCTTCAATGGCCCACCCCAATAAGAAAGAAACCCGGAAATCTTCAAACGAAGGAAGAAATAAGAACCCTTCTCGCATAAAAATTGATAGTTCTCACAAAGTTCTATTATCACATAGGGTTGTCAAGAGTTGTATGGGTTTGTTGAGGATACCTAAGATTGTATCTTTCACCTGTCGCTCTCCTTTTGGTAGGCCAAGTCTTGAATTTTTTCCCCCTACGGCCGAAAAAAGCGTTTTATGTTTTCCCATGTTCATTTGTGCACCCTGGTTTCCCTTGATGTCCTACCCGAAAGGAGTCTCGGCCCCAAGCCCCTTTGTTTTCCCCAAGGGAGAACACTCATCTCCTTTTTTTGTAGTCATTGGTCTCTCCATTTTCCCAGCCCACAACCAAATTGTCCAGGTCCTTGTTCACACAGGCCGCAGCCTTGAGCATGAAGCGCATCTTTCGGAGCAGTTTATTTCAGACTTGAAGCGCAAGCAATAGGCGAATCCAGTTTGCGATGGTGGAGATCCCCTGTGAAGATCATATTAGAAGCCCTCAGGTATTTAAAGTTTCAGAATTGCATGAAGTATAGGCCATGGAAATAGCCAAGGCCCAAAGCGCCCGAAGTCCCGAAGTGAATTTGAACCATCCATTGGAGAGGACACGCGGTCGTAGATCATTCGCTTCAGATTTTTTCCTCTGGGATATTTTTCATGTTTCACATTCAAAAGTCCCAAAGGCCCGAAAACCCAAAGTGCTGAAGGCCCAAAAGTGAATCTGAGTCATTGATCAGCAAGAGCCACATGTCCTCAAATCCATAGCTCCGGGTAAAAGCAGCTGAAGGCAAAGGAAGTTTGATATTTGATTTTTCCAGAGTCCAGAGACCCGAAGTAATTCTCGCCCGTTCGATTCAAGAAGACATGAGTCATCAGATCTGTCACTCTGGGAGTTTTGAAATGTGAAACGTTCCAAATTCCTGAAAGAGACGAAGCCCAAAGCGTCAAATGGCCGATTCAAAGTACCGAAGAAGCAATCGCATCCATCGATCGTGAAGCAGATCTGACCGTCGGTCTGAGCAAGGTGGTTTCGCCGACTCGGGTATTGGGAAATCCAGAGACAAATGATGTGAAGACTCCTGAAGCGCAAAATATTGAAGCATCATATGGGATAAGCGTCAGGTCACAGCGTGAGGTCATATTAGAGTGTGGCCAAAGTCACGGGGTGCTCATCCTCTGCCCCGCATCCAAGGCTCTTAAAATTCCAAATTTGGCATCGTCTCCATGCGAAGTCTAATGTATCCCAGAATTGGTGGACAAATAAATTTCAACGGCGACACTGAAAATGGAAGGACTTTCCCAGTCATAGAGCTCATGTAGACCCATGGCCCTGAATTCACATGCTCATTCAGCATCATGTTTAATCGCAGCAAGTGGTTATCCCCTGGTTACCTGGACTAGTCTCGATCCCGAGGAGATGTCCGTTAATGGATGCAGGTCGGTAGTTGAAACCTGGGCTCACTCCATAAATAGAAGGCATGGAGGCCTCGACACAAAGGTTGAAGCTGTCAGCCCGAGGCCCCTTGTGGACAGATTTTCCTACAGACCCATGTCGATCTGAGCTCGCGTATGACAAATGGATACATGCACAGTCTGGCAGAAGACTGCTCAGACACAATGCTTTGAATGTAGTGATCAGATCGCGCCCCTGGTGGTTGTAGACAGTTCGAATTATAAGTAGGTAGTTCTGATATTTTGTTAATCTGGTCAACTGGTTGAGAAGAGCTCCCTATTTTTGTAATGTTTTGATGCCAGAACTGTTCTCTGTTTATGTATCGGATTTGAGAATTTCAGATTAATAGAAGTCGGCCTCTTTTCATCTCTTTGTAAAAATTGTGCTAAAACACTCGGGCATGGAGGATCCAGTCGAGGGTTGTTGTGTTGTTCTAATGTAGGTTTGATTACAGAGGTATCATGACCAGTTTTAGTCAACTCTCTTGTTATCTTTTTCCCTCTTACACTGAATGGCTCGGGCATGGAGGATCCAGTCGAGTTGTTGTAGCTGCATGGTGATGTAGGTTTTATCATTGTGTTGTTTTGACTGTGTTGTTTGGACATATTTCAGTGTCTAAAGATTGAGCTTAAGAGTGATCTTGAGTCTGAGTTTTTATTCTCCTTGTTGCTTGAAAGCTTGATGCTCATAGTAGTCTTGTTCACCTTTCTCACTAAGTCTTCCCTTTGCTCACACTTAAAATCAATTCACTGACTGAAGTTAGATGTGGCCCTCACTTCCCTGTGCATTTCATGTCCAGTTCTGTGTTGAACATCATTCATATATTGAGTTTTTTCCATTGACCTCCACTCACATAAAACCAACATCCACCAAAAACTCTGATGGGTACTGGGCTTATCCTCCCGTAATCTGAGGGTGACCTTCAGTGCTAACATTCATGGTGTTGTTATCGGGGAACGAATTGAAGACGTTTCCCTGGGATAGAAAGATAAAGAGATTTTGATTCTGAAGGTGCATCAGATATCAGAACCATTGAATATTGCAACTTGCACCTAGCGACCAAGGATGATTTTAAGTATGTAAATTTATTTTAAAATGTAGAAACCTTGGCGAATCTTACTAATCCTTCATATGCCAACTATAAATGTTTGGCGATATATTTGTAAAAATATTCAAATTTCTATGGATTTTATATAGTTTGTATAAAATTTTGGCTATTTTTAAGGTAAAATAATTTTATCCTATAGAATTTGGGCAAATCATTTTTGGGGAAAAACCATGGAAAATTAGCCCATGAGCGAAATTTAGCGCCTGAAATCATCCTTGTTGGTGACTCCACTGTTTCAGTTGTGGCTCTGAAAGGCAGACACACAAGATCTACTCCACAGCTGCCTCTAGCAACACCTGAAGTTGACCCAGAGAAGATTATCCAGAAATGAAATCTTTCTCGAAGAAGGCTTTTAGCTGCTTTCTCAGATTGAAAAGTTCCCTATGAGAACGATAACGATCAAATCTAGTCTTTAATGGTGAACAAAGGCCAAACACTTTCAGACAACATATCATTCACCTGGCGACTCCATGATTAAAGAATCGATTGGTGGCTCCATTGGTTTGAGATGGACAAAATCTTGGCTCGGAGGTTTTCTCCTTTTAATTTCTCTGTTGTTCCTGGTTTTCCAAATGTTGTTCCTACTGTGGATCAGTGGGTTGATTTTTTTCCCATATTTCGAGAACACGGAGATGAAAACCCTGCCGAGCATCTTCGTGATTTTCATGAACTCATGCATCAGTGGGAGATACATCATGTGGATGTATTAATGAAGATGTTCATGTTCTCATTAGACGTGGATGATCGTGAGTGGTATCGATCCTTGCCCCCTGCTAGCATCTTCTCCCTGAGAGAGTTTCATGCATCTTTCAATACTCAATGTCAAAAAATTTGTTCCCCTGAGTTAATTCGTCATAGCTATTGTGAGGAATATAGAGATGGTTTTCATGACATAGTTCGTTCTTGCGAAAGCTGTGAAAATGAAGGATATACCTCAGAGGAGTTGATGGATCTGGTAAAATCTTTTTCTACAAGAATGGAGGGATTGGAGGCAGATTTCGCTTGTTTCTCTTATGAAGAAAATGAAGAGGATATTTCGGTCCTTGAAACAGAGGTTCTTGGCATCCCTGCTTATGATGAAGAAGTGATGTCGGATACTGACCAAGAACAAACATCTTTTGACGGATATCCCAACGAAGATGATGAAGAGCAAATCTCTTCCATGGTTCTTGTTTATAGTGAATGTGAAACTGATCCTGGAGAAAGCCATGAAGGAGAAAAGGAGGAGCCACATCTCTCGGCTATCTTGGCTAAGAATTTTCCCCCTTTCAATTTCTCAGCCATATCTGGTTATCCACATCTAGTGTCGGCTATAAACGAATGGGATGATTATCTTCTGAGATTCAGAGGAAGCAAGCATGACCATCCCGGTGAGCACTTATTAAAATTTCATGTATGCATGCTTGAACATGGCTTCTTTCATGAGGATCTTTGGATCAAGATGTTCAGTTTTTCTTTAGAAGAAGACACTCTTGGATGGTGTCTATCTCTCCCTGCTACTAGTATCCATTCTTTGAAGGATTTTCACAATGCTTTTAATTCGTATTATGAGAAGATTTAACCGGCTCATCTTATTTTTGATGATTGTTATAAGAGGTTTGCACTCCACATTTTGCAGACGATAGAGTGTTCCTCGTGTGATGAGTCTGGTGAAGATCTGATTGAGAGAGAAAGCAAGGATGAAAGTGAGTATTTTGCAAATACAGATGAAAAGTTTTTTCTCTCTATTTCCCAAGAAGAAGTCATTCCAGATATGATTGATGATAGTGTTGATGATGGCATAACTATGGATGCATTATTTTCCTCCCCTAGTACACCTGTTGTCTCATATTTAAAAGAAGAAATGGTTGAAGAAAAGAATAAAGATATTGCTCTTTTCTCTTTGCAAGATAAAAGAGTTATGTGCTCACCTACCCCTGAAGAGTATTCAGAACTAGAAAGCATAGGCTGCCCATATTCTTATGAAAGCGAAAGCTCCTACCAAGAGCAGCATGATAGATAGAAAGAGCCATCCATGGATACACATGAAGAGACTTCTTTCTCTCATCTAGCAGATGTTTTCAGAGCAAACAAAGGAAAAATGGAGGAACTAGAGGTGCAGTTCATCTCCTGTCTTAAACCTATAAATGAGCAAATATCACCTCGGATCAGCCGACCTGCATCAGTCCTCTACCCACCTGTACACTATGAGAACCTCTAACAACGGGTGAGAAACAATGAGGTACAGGAGGTAATTTCTTACCAGTCGAGCTTTCCTAATTATAAATGTTGTGACCCTATGGGGTTGTATATGGAGTTGTGTTTTCCAAAAACATTGGAGCTTGCAAAATTATTCATATTATCGTCATTTGGAGGTATTGCCAGTTTTCCCATACATGTTTTCTTTGTGTTGTCATAATTCCCTTACCTTTTATGGATTATTTGCAGAAAAGAGAAGAATTTTATTATCGAGCAGTCTAGGTGCCTATGGTGGAAGTTTGCTTTCACCTAGCACTTTGTAAAAATCGGTTAATCTAGGAGTGTACATAAATAAGTTCCTTTTGAATCCCATGTGTTCATTTTCATTTTTTAGTAGAGTAGTGTACATATTTCCCTGTTTTCTTCAGCGAAAGTTTTGAGCTAGACTCCATAGCCCAACAGCTAAGGCATTGAAACTGCGCATTCTTGGCAGCTCGCAGGGATCATGCCATCCCCTGTGGAGATAAATGTTATCACATAGGGTTGTCAAGAGTCGTATGGGTTTGTTGAGGATACCTAAGACTTTATCTTTCCCCTGTCCCTCTCCTTTTCACATGCCAAGTATTAAATTTTTCCCCCCTTCGTCCGATAAAATCGTTTTATGTTTTCCCTTGTTCATATGTGCACCCTAGTTTCCCTTAATGTTGTACCCGAAAGGAATCTTGGCCCCAAGCCCCTATGTTTTCCCCAAAGGGAAAAAAACTCTTCTCCTTTTATTGCAGTCATTGGTCTCTCTGTTTCCCCATCCCACAACCAAATTGTCCAGGTCCTTGTTCACAAAGGCCACAGCCTTGAGCATGAAGTGCAACTTTCAAAGCAGTTTATTTCGGACTTGAAGCGCAAGCAGCAGGCGAATCTAGTTTGCGATAGTGGAGATCCCTTATGAAGATCGTATTAGCGGCCCTTGGGTATTCAGAGTTTCAGAATTGCACGAAGTATAGTGCCATGAAAAGAGCCAAGGCCCGAAGCACCCAAAGTCCCGAAGTGAATCTGGACCATCCATTGGTAGGGACACACGGCCACAGATCATTCACTTCGGAGTTTTTCCTCTAGGAGATTTTTCATGTTTCACATTTAGAAGTCTTGAAGGCCCGAAAACCCAAAGCGTCGAAGGCCCGAAAGTGAATCTAAGTCGTTGATCAGCAAGAGCCACATGTCCTCAGATCCATAGCTCTGGGTAAAAGACGCTAAAGGCAGAGGAAGTTTG
>JASDQU010507657.1:57166-72716 GCA_032191745.1 Picea mariana | reverse complement strand
ATGGCTTATCGTCCTTGCTTCTTTTGCAGATCTGACGGCTGTCGGGTATCTGCTTCTAATCTGACGGCTAAGACCTGTCCTCCTATCGAGATTCTCCCGATGGCGCTCGATCGTTTCCACGCGTCCTTCCAAATAGACGGTTCTGATTATTTCGGGATTTCTCCTTGGCTTTTCCCGATGGTAAACCTCGCATAGCTTATGTCTGATCTCACGGTCCTGGTTCTTTCGGGAAATTTGGATGGGATCTAACGGTCACCATCTTCCTTCTTCTCTGTAAACTTCTACTACGCGCGTTTTCTTCAATGTTGTTCCTCCTGTGCTTTTACGTCCAAATCCCCAAATTCTGCATATCCTGCCATTTCTGTTGTTGCCATCAAAGACAACAATCATCAACACGCATTCGTTGCTTGTTCAATATTTGCCAACATGGCGCTGATATCATCTCGGGATCTCGTCGATGGATATATCTGGGACATTCATTGTCAAACCCTCTAGGTTCTACTTGATTGCCTCGTAGTCACCAGCATCCCATCCTGTTGCCTCGGCTGCTTCCCCTCGTCTCTGAATGGGGGATGTACCTGGAGCACGGTGTGGTCCTAAATCTACATTATCAAAGAGTTTTTCATTAGTCCTCGGATTAAAAACATAAAAAAACATTTCATATTTCAAAATTCACAAAAAAATTATAAAAACAAAAATGTGCTTCTTACCTAAGTTCCCCCATTCAGAATCCTCGAGTAGAACCAAGTCTGGGTTGCCTCTTAAATCCAAATCGGCATAGGAATAATCATCTACCATCAGTAGTTGAGGCCTCAACCAATCAAATAATACATCGTTGTATTTGACAATAGGGCCCACCACGTGTCGAGCCATGAGGTCGCACCATCTTTTCATCCTTGGATCCTGTGGGGTCGACAAGCCCCACTCTACTTGTAAATGCAATTGAGGAACCCTCTCGAGGAAGAAGGACACTACAATAGATCTGTACATGAATTGATTCAGGTCACCTGTATTGCAGTTTGTTAGTTCTTTCTTCATACTACGAAGAACCCCGTTAGACCAGTTGAATACTCGGAGCTCCATGCACTCCACTGCATATTGGATGTAGCTCTGGAGCGCCATGTGAGGAGATGCACTCCCCGCCATATGTGCAATAGTTAACAAGATAGTCTGTAAGGGTAAATCTCGGACACCCCTAATGGAAACCTTTCTCTTACGTCTCTTAGCATCGGAATCACAATACCTGCAGACATACTCACTCATTGGATAACCGCCCCCTCTGTCGCCTGTCAAAGTCACATGGGATCCACAGCGTGATAACCCCGTCAAAAAATAGATATCTTCGATATCTAGGGAGAGCATGTGGACTCCCACATGGAACACCTACTGATCCACATCCCACCGACCAAGTACTCAAGCAACCTGAGTTGGGCCCTTATACCCTAGATTTTGAAGAACTTCAGGAGCCCACATTGCCGAAGGGCATTAACTGTGCCTGGGTCATTCCTGGCGATGATATCATCGTCCTCATGTTCTCTTTCCCTCCACTCCAGCATCTTGACAGTTGAAAAACTACATAAGAGCCATAGGGAGAAGTCAACACCCTTTTTTCACTTCCTCGAAAATTTGTATTGGTTAAACGCATCTAAAGAAATTTTGGTTTTCGCTCGCCGCAGGTGAAGCTTTATGCATAGTGAAGGACTTCTACAGGTGAGCCAAAGGTCACCTCCAAAAACCTATGGTTTCCGTAGGTCCTGATATATGCCACCTGCGGCGGCCCCTCTGCGCACCTACCGGCCTAAAAACCGACTCAAACACTATTTTTTAACCAGTGAAAAATAAAATTAGTCCATGAAAAAGACAGAGGGCAAGAAGATTACCTCTTTGGCGGAAGCCATTCGTCGAATAGCGACATGTATCTCCCACAATCGACAGAGGAATTTTGAGGGAAAAAGGGGTTTTTTGGATGAGTTTAGGGTACAATGACAATGAAATAGTAAAAAAAGGGTTTTTACCTATATTTATTCACTTTTTACTATTTCTATTGAATTTTTATATTATTTTATTCATTTTTTCCTAGAACCTAATGTTCTAATGGTATTGCGAGTGCTGTATTTTTTCATAGATGAATGATCTTAGAGCCTGAACGATGACATACATATACTTTTCCTAATTTTGTTTTACGTTTGTGACATGTACAAATACTTTTTAGGTTTTTCAGGAAAAACCTTGAGCTCAATATTTGTTCGTTCTAACGCTCGTAAATCGATGAGAAAACAACCGAGTATAATTTTGTCATCTTTTTGTACTCGTCATGGTAACACAAAAAGCGAAAATCATGGAGTATCCTTTAAGCTCTTTTCACACTCCGTAAAAATGAAAAGATTGTCAAGAGACCTTGTTCTTTTCACGCTCGTAAAAGTATTTGAAGAAAACGTTTGATGGGCGATAGTTTATCACTTTTTCGGTCTCATTAAACTAATTTACGAAAAAGGAACTGAGAGATTTCTCTTTAAATTTTTTTCAGACTCTCTAAATATGAAAAACCCCCAAGTTTTCTCTCTTTGGACTCGTTAAACAAACATCGAAAGACCTATATGGAACCGAACCACTCCTTCTTAGGGTTCGTTAAACATACTCTGAGGGACTCATCCGAAGGATGAGCTTACATCAACAAGCATATGTTATCCTCCTCAAGCTTGCGTAAAAATAAAGAGGTACTCGCAAGAAATGGTGGGGGGAGGGAATTTGGGAAAGAAATGTGTCTCTGTATTTGTATCAGTGGAAGTAATAGTCGCTCTTGAACATGACACCCCCCTTTCATCATTGAATCTGGGTTGGGAAATCCATTTGTCTCTTGTTTGACCTTCTGCAAGTTCATATCTTAGGTCATATTTGAGTCAATGTTGCCAAGGCCATTGTCATGTCATTCATATGTTCAAGAGAAGTCCAACCTTGCACAAGACTTCTATCGAGTTGTCCATCTGTAGTTATCCATTCCTACCATGTCAGCCTTCCCTGTGTTAGTTTCAAATCATTTTCATACTTTGATCTACCCTAAATCTGTTACTTATTTCGCATCATTGATGGGGGATACATCAAGGCCTCATGTGATGAGTTTTTTCCTATTGACTTCAACTCATCATCTAGGAACAAGACTTAGAAATCATTTAGTACCTTAGAGCTTGCATACCTCAATGGCAGGTTTCTTCACTTTCGACAGTGGATTCACATCATTGATCCATGATCGAGAGATTTCATCGAATGTTCGACTTCAACTCATTTTTTCACATTCGATGGATTGTACTCAGGCACATTGGAAGTCATTGACATCAATGGTGATTTCCCTCGCACTTGTTAATGTTTTTCATCAATGACCGGTAATCAAGTGGTTTCTACCATGTCCGACTTCAAAATCCATAATCGCATGCCTAGATTCATACTTACGGATGACGGGATTGAAGACCCTGGATGTCACCATTTTGGTCCGGGTTGCGATGGAATATTTATGATTTGTATTGACACATAGATTCACTTTGTATGTCTCGTGGCTATGTCTGATTTTGAGTTTTATAAAACATAGATCCACTTTGTATGTCTCGTGGCTATGTCTGATTTTGAGTTTTATAAAACATAGATCCACAGTGTATTCTTGGTGGCTATGTAGAATCTTGATGGCATGGATCCACAGTGTATGATTAGTGGCCATGACTGGCATTCATGATTTAAGTCACTTGTAGTCTGAGAATGGGAATGCCTACCTTGGAAATGGTATAATATTGCACAGATGCTTGGTTGTTTGCAGGTTCTCGATTGGTGCGCTCCTTGTTCCCGACACACACACACATTTTACAAAGTATTTTGGCTGTCACAAGTTCCAGCCTCATACTTTGGGGGGAATTCGGTTACACATTATTTTGGTCACCTTGGTGATGTTTCTACAAGCATGTGTTTAGGCTCTCAAAAGGATCGTTTGCATGAGAAAAGTAACTGGTTTCTCCCTCTACAAAAATTGTTTATAGAAGGACGTCACAGGCTAAGAGTAATACACAGTGTGGAAATGCCTGATTTCCATAGTTTGTCCTTAACCTAACTTGTGGAATTTCCGCAGGTTGCTCTATAGACAGGGTGCAATGGTGTTTTAAGACTAAGAAAATGGACGAAGTTCACGAAGATTCTAGAAGAGAATCTTCTAGAATATGAGGTGGCATACGTATGGTTGGGATTCTACTGGCTTCTCTGATTTGGTGGGATCATCCTAATCTCTTTAACAATTTCTCCTTCTCCTATATAATGATGGATTTCCCATGGAAAAGGTTAAGAAAAAAACAAGCAAGATCAAATAAAGAATAGGATGAAGATTGTGTGAGGAACTCTACTTCAATTGATGCTTGAGATCTCCATTGTTTCATCAAGCTATTGTGGGTCATCTTGATGCAAGTTTGAAGCAAGTGCATGTGTTGGAGCAAGGAGCCACTAAAAGGGAACCTTGCAACATCAAGGCGGTTTGGTTGTATCTTCCACTTTTACTTAATATAATATAGTGGCATGTTTCTTTCCCATAAAATCATTCTCATTTTATTACATGACTCCTTGATCACATGTATAGGTTTTCATTGAACACACTATTGTTTCTTTCACTTTGGTTGGTTTGTGTTCCATTGTAGGATCAATAGTACAAGAGCACCGGAGCGAAGCAGGGACAACAAAGACATAAGGAAGTGATACTTAAAGGTATGTCATTCATCTCTTATCTTATAGTAAATTCAATGATTAAACTTAGGGAAAGCGCCATGTCCTGTCTCGTTTTGTTCTAGATCTATGTGGATCTAGGGAGATCAGTTTATGTCTGCATTTACCGATTTATCCAATAACACCCTGTTATAAGATATTCTCCACTAGATGAGAATATTCTCCCCTAGATGAGGGCGCCACCTCCTCTTCAGTCATTACTCATTTGTATGTTAGTTTGACCAGTGGATTCAAGTCTTGCATGGAAACCTTGATATTATCACCAAGTGTTGAATTCTCACATTGGGATCATCACCAAGAGGGTGCATTCACCTTGGGATCATTGCCAAGAGGGCACACTTGAAATGCATGAGGCTAGGAGGGTGAACCACATGTGCATGCATGAGCTTCTCTCCACTCCACTTGTCGATATTATTTAATCGATAACTGCATGATTGGTTAACTAGGACTAGGTGTGAGTTCACTCTGGTTTCTATCAGGGTGTGTCCACATCTCTCTAGAAGACTATTATGGTGCAATAGTTTGAGCATGTAGCTTATATATATATATATATATATATATATATATATATATATATATATATATTGTAAATTATTCACTCTTTTAGTGTGGATTTGTGGTTAATACAATTATTTATTCTCTCTCTCTCTCAACTTTGCAAGCTTTGTGTGAATTGTTGCTAGCTAGATTCTTTGTGCAGGCTTCAACCAAATTCTATAGTCTTTTGCTCAATCTCTTTTGATAACACGTAGTGTTGTTGGTCTATTGGTAAAATAGATCACCCATAGCCCCTTTTGAGTTATAAATAAAGGAACGTGCACATGTTCCTAGAGCGCATGCGCATTCCTAGGAATGCATGCATGTTCTTGTAGAGGGGCTAACTTGGCCTCCCCAGTGGTAGTTCTAGGATTGTCAAGCCTGTCACATCAAGAATGTGTCCATGTTCTTAGGAATGTGCATGCATTCTTGCGTGAGCGCATTTGTGCTCACCCTGTTGCCATTTTTTTGTCCACCAACTTCTTGCGGACACCCACCTACCTACTAACATGTATCTAGTTTTCCTTTAAAGAGTTGACAAAAATCGTACCTAACTTGGGAGACCTTTTGTACACCACCTTGCAACTCTTTCCATCCACTTTAACCAAAGTATTTAGTGGATCCTCCTCCTTACATCCCATAGCCCCATTGTCATTGCAACTTGAGTTGGCTTCACAACCACTTCCTAGAAAATTAAACCCTAAGAAATAAAAAAAATATTGATCCCTTCCATGGGATCCGATCCTTAGAATAATCCATTGATTGAACATCCTTAACCTCAACCACCATTGTTAACTTGGAAATAGATAAGGTTTTTTGCCATGGATACCCACTATCTTTTCCCATAATACCCGTGCCAAACTTTATATCGACTTCTTTAGATTTTTGTTCAAAAAATCTCTATTCGCTATTTAATATCCAAATTATACTTCAATAACCACTCCACAAGGAAGATAGTACACACTCTTTCTTACTTCATCTTATGCTTCTTTCCCCAATCACTTCCACATTCCAAGTGACCACTTAAAAATGTATGCCTTCTATGTCTCAGTTTTATCAATTTTATCAAAAATTATTTATATTATTATTTTGTTTCAATTTTATATATAGAAACAAAAACAACAATCTAAATGGATTGAATATTGAAAAGGCAAATCCAGTAATCCTTTCGCCAGCTACATTCTTCTGTCTTATTGACTATATATGTTGAGCCTTTTGCCAACTATATTCTTGTTCTTGAATATATATATATATATATATATATATATATATATATATATATATATATGTGTGTGTGTATATTGGAGTAAAAGTGGAACACATATTCATACTCACTGGCCGTTTCCTTAAAAAGATTAATGCCTCTGTCAATTCTGAGGTTAGATATGGCCAAAGTCAATATATGAAAAAGTGTTGATCAAATCAATTTATATGATTCTTCTCAACTTATTCGTTACAAATTTAGTTGCTACAAAGTCAATATCAACAGCATTATCTTATCTGCTGATAATGTATGATCTTATCTGGTGATGTGAGACACTCACGTTAAATTAAAATATTATAAAAATAATATTATTATTTGGTGGAGGTGTTTGGTGTATCATCCTATCTTTTTGTTGGAACAGAAAGATACAATGTGCAATCATCATATTGGTTAGGAGGTAAATCATCATATTGGTTAGGAGGTAAATGAGAGATTTTGAATCTTTTTGATATCTTTTTATATTTAATAGATTTAAAATTGACATGAATCTACCCTATTAAAGGAGAGAGTCCAAAATTGGAAAAAAAATATGCCTTTTACAATCAAGTAGTAGGTTGATAATGTAAGAAGTTTTACAAAGTAGTAGGTTGATAATGTAAGAAGGATTTATTAAATACAAAGAAGTTCATTGTGTCAAGATTGAGATGATTAAATTATTAGGTTAATATTAAAAAAATAAAAAATTGTAAAAACATTTTTATTTCTATGAATGTTGATAAATCCAAAATTGCCATGCATCTACATATTGGTTACGTGTGTACATATTGGTTATGTGCAATCAACATATTGGTTAGGTTGATTAACTACTACAAGCCAAGTAGGTAAATGAGAGATTTTGAATCCTTTTTATATTTTTATAGATTTAAAGTTGACATGAATTTACCTTATTAAATGAGAGAGTTTATAATTGGAAAAAAAAAAAAAATTTGAATGTTTTGTTTTATAAATTATTAAGACATGTTATTTCAAGAGTATTAACTTTTGGTTTGAACGAAGTGATCTTGTGGATCTTTGACATTTACTTGTGGTTTCATCAAATCCTCTTAGCTTTAACATTGCAACTTTTGTCATCTTTTGAAAATTGTTATTGAACAACATTATTGTTATTGTCAGACATCTAGTTCAATATCAATGTACTTCACACTAACCTTTGACACAATGTTCTTTTACATCTTCTCTCTATGATTAGTATGATTAGTGTGAAGGGATTTGTCATTAAGAGAGTATGTGCATAATCCCTCCTTTCTCCTCCTTGTGATGCTTTGTAAATCCTTCTTCTCATCTCGAGTTGTTCTAGAAAAGAGAATCTAATATATTAGACATTAAGTGATTGTTTAGGTCTAGCTTAGTCTGTTGTGCTGGTCATGTGTGTTTCTAGTGTGTTCTTTTAATGTTCTTTTGTACTTGATTTATTAGAGGGTCACTAATGCATATGCGATTAAACAATCTCCATATTTTGGGTATTCATGATGCTTGATTTGTATCATATTACTTTATTTGTCCATGATCTCTATTTAAAGATCATTGAGAAATATTGGTCGGTGACATAATGACAGAGAGAATTGTGCTAAATATAAGTCTTTTGTTCTTGAGTAGTGATATAAATTTTATGTTTCCCTGTGGATATTTCCTTCTTCAATGGTAAATACCGAGTAGATATTTTTGTCTTTATATTTGATTTGTGTGAATTATTTATATGTTGTGTTCATCCTTGTAATTGCCTCTATTCCTGTAGTTGTATCATGTTTTATTCTATTTGGTTGATGG
The DNA here is from genome assembly GCA_032191745.1 of Picea mariana. Taxonomy (NCBI): domain Eukaryota; kingdom Viridiplantae; phylum Streptophyta; class Pinopsida; order Pinales; family Pinaceae; genus Picea; species Picea mariana. Next base: position 64,396 of record JASDQU010507657.1, on the reverse strand, counting down.
AAAAGGCGATGATGCACTCCATTTTTTGTTGAGTGAGTGAATATATTGTTATTATGGTTCTTATTTGTGTGACATTGTTGTTAAGTTGGGAAGAGGAGGACTAGTTAGAATGAATGGTTGATCCATCAAAGGTAACAAGGATCAAGCCCAAATTGATGATGGAAGTTGAGTTTGTAATAATAAAAATCTCACACTTTGTAATGTGCATCTTTCTCTTCCAATTTCTCATCATATCCTTATCTATTGTTGGTAGTTGAGGAGGTAAGTTACTAATTCTAAATCCTACATTTATCAAAGAAAATTTTTCTATTAACTTAATCCATCTTTCTTTTTTTATTTTCTAGTGTCTGTTACCTGTGGGACTAGCATGTGGTCTAAAAACCCATGACCCAAGGGCATCTAAAGTCATCAAAAACACTCAGGGATCGCACCATATTGGGCCACACCAACCCTTGACAAGGCTAGATTTGTTTGGGTGTCTCCTCCCGACTACCGTGAGTTTTGAACCATGGCTGCTTTACAAAACGAAACCCTCAAAATCCAATCGCACTAGTGAGATTTGAAAACTTAATCCCTCTTTCACTATTAAAGTTGGTTGTGAAATTCAATGTTAATATATGACACTAATGGATGTAATTGATGGTGACATCATACATTCATCATGAATTACATTCTAAATTTGATCTGGATTATGCTGAGAATGAAACAAGAGAAAAACAAAAATATAGCAGAGAACACAGAAATACAGTGAAACCCAACTTCAACTAATGAATAAGAGATAAAAACATTGTAGAACACAAAGTGACAGAATGAGGTAGCTTCAGGCCAAGTACAAAGCGAGACATGGCAAGCATCGAGTTGATTACAGTTTCGAAGTTGGTGATGAGGTGTGGCTTTACATCAACAAGGAGAGGCTTAAAGGAGAAGGTAAAAAGTTGTAACCAATTCGATATGGTCCCTTCAAAATTGTCGGCAAGATTGGTAACAATGCTTTTCGTTTAGATTTGCCTCCATATATGCAGATGTATGCAGTTGTTAATGTTGAGAATTTGAAGTTGTGTGAGCCTTCGTTGATCGATGATCAAGGAGAGCATGTTCAGATTCCTTCCATAGATGATTTTTCGCCAGAGTATCTAACAGAACTGCAGGAAGACACCATACTTGACAGGAGGATGCGAACTTCGAAGCGAGGAAATGTGGAGTATTTGCAAGTTGGTCTTAAAGGGACGAATCCAAGCAAGGCCAAGTGGATTGAGGTTGGAAGGGTGAGGGAACTATACCCTCATCTTCACATAGACTGAGATAGTCTTTTGGAGGTCCAAAAGCTTCCCAATGGGGAGGTGTGATCAGGGGATCAAAATTTGCTCAATTTTCAAAGTGCTCGGATTGCGACGAAAACAGTGTCATTGCGTCCGTCTCGTCTTCCTGATTCCAGTGGTATATTTACTTTTGCAAACAGAGTCCGTATGGAGGAGATATCGCGATCTGTCCGCCAAGCCAAACAGGCAAAAATTTGGGATGCTGATTGTACTTGTCCGTACAGTCCGTACGGCCACGTGGAGGGCCGTACCATCATGCTGACGTGGCAGAGGGGTGATGTGGCACACTTACATTGGTTGATGTGGACGAGTGGTATATTGACATGTGTCACAAGTGGTCAATAAGGTGAGGACACGTGGCCCATTTCATGGGCGCCACGTGTCCCTATATGGTTGGTTTATTATTGTGTAAAAATGTTATGGGTCCGCGGGGTTCGACCCCGGGACCTCCCACACAGTCCACGGTTTCACCCGACCGCCCGGCCATTGGGCCACGCCTTAGTTCTTATTATATGAATGTAAATAAATGTATTTATGTTTAAGAAATTGTGTTATGGGCGGGGGGTCGGGTCGGGGCTTAGCCCCGGCCCATGGTTTCATTACCAAACATACGACCATATATTATATGCAGCGCGGCTTTGTTTTTAACACAAAGTTTTATGTTTTAAAACATATGTAATATGGCACGGTTAAAACATTTGCGCGCGGTTTGATAACCCGCGGTTATATGTGTTTGACCATAGTGCAATGTGTTTGCGCGGAAGTTACAATCCGTTTGCATGGTTTTCAAACAGTTCAACCACTTTTGCGCCCAGCCCAAGGTCGCATGGGCATATGACTGAATGTCGAGGCGGTTAGGGGCTGGAGGCGCCTTAACCGTTCTACGGTTTGTACCGCTGCGCGGTTGCGTACGGGACTTGGTTTTTCCACTTAAATGAGCGTGTGTGCCAGGGTTGGAGAACAGGGGTGCGAATTGTAGAACCAAAGACAGCAAAGTTGGAGAAGGAGCTTCAAGGAGGCATATCTTTCTCAGTTTTCGACCGTTTCAGGTGCCGAAAGAGCCCAGACAGGGGTTTAGGGACATTGCGGAGCCATTGAAGCAGTCAGTTTGTCATTTTGAGCACTGTAAGACATGTTTTTGAGCACTTTGAGCAATTTAATAATAATTATCCATTGGAAGCTGGACCAGGAGATGTAGCCCGAAGTGGGGTGAACTCCTTTATCAAGTTGTTGTGTTTTATGTCTGATGTTCAATGATTTATTATGCTGTCTATGTGTATCTTTACATAAGCAATCCTTAAAATTTATGAGTTGCAAATTGATCCGATTGCTTTTAACACATAACAATTTCACTTGCAATATTTATTCAAGTTTCAAGTCTTCTTCAATTTTAGATCACTTAGAGTCTCGAATTGCGTCCTCAAGGTTTGCAGTTTAACTGTTTTGACCCTATCATTTCCTTGGTAGGAAGATTTAAGGATGTCCCAGGCCTGTTTTGAAGTACCAGCGCCTGTTATTTTTGAGAAAATCGAGTCATCCACAGAATTTTGAATCCAGAATTTAGCTTTATATTATTTGTTCCTAAGTGTTGCCTGAGCAATTCTCTGTGGATTTATCATGGCAGAAAGGGTTGTTGGATCTGGTTCCACATATCCAAGATCCACTAGATCCCAGCACTCTTGTTCTTGCAAGAAGGATCTCATCTGAAGAGACCAGAACTCATAGTTCTTTCCAAGAGGAATCGGACCCTGAGTTGGTCCTAAATTGCTAGACGACGCCATTTTTTTTTATTTTTTTTTTGGTAAAAAACAAATTTCAAAAAAAAAAAAAAAAATAGAGGGAAATTTTGTATTTACCTGTCTCCTGCGTGTAATTTGCAGTGACTTCAGAACTCTGCGTTCAAGATTTCGTGAGTTTTTGGCTTTGCGATTCTGACGTCGGAACTTCGTTATATGAGTCATCCGATCTCTTGTCTCTCCAACCTCCGATCGTCGAAACGTCGATTTACCAATGGCCGAAGAGAGCTTATCGGCCTTGAATTGGCCTTTAGTCTCTGTTCAATGTGACCACGTGCCTTAATGTTAAAGCGCTACAGGCTTTTTCGGTTCTTTGTCGTTCAATTTGCCAAAATGTGAAATTTTCCTTTGGACAAATCAACAGTCCAGATCTTCCTGTGATCTGACGGTCCAGATCTTATGACCAGAACTCATAAGACCGCAGTCAAACCTCTTATCGGGATTCAGGGTTTCAAAGGTCGAAATGTATTGGACCTCTTGTCCATGGAATCCCCGATTTCCCGGTTCTTGATTTCACGATGGATGACCTTTCCTTTCGGGAAATTTTCGATTGCTTTGATCTCCGCCACGCGTCCTCCTATATTGGACGGTCCTGATTTCGCGATTTGATCTGTTCCGGACGTCTTGTCTCCATGATCCGCGAAACGTCGAACCTCGGTGTGCCGATTGGCTCTCCCAATCTTGCCCACGTGTCTCCTCAAAATGGATGGCTCCGATCATTTACAGGGTTTTCACCATAAAGAAACCCGACCCCTTATCCTCAGGATTCACGATTTACCGAATCCTGATGCACCGATGGACTCTCCCCTTTTGGGATTTTTCCCGAGCCCTCATATTTACGCCACGCGTCCCCTTAAGATGGACGGTCCTGATTCAACCTCGGGATATCGTGACTTGTGATGCTCCGTTGACACAATTTCTCTGTCAACTTGAAACCCCGGTAGCCGAAATGTCGACGGTTTCCTCGATGTTCGCCACGTGTCCGATCAAATGGACGACTGTGATCTTTTTGAGATTTCACGACTTTCGTCGTGGAGTGTCGTGACCTTCCGTCAACAAGACCTCCGATATCCTGAACTCCGAAATGTCGAAAAGTTGATGGCGCTTGTATTTGTTGCCACCTGTCCTCTGAGATGGATGGTTCACAATCCTCTCGGGATTTCGCGATATGTGATGTTGGGATTTCGCGATTTCGCGTATCGGGGTTTTTGGAGTGCAATCACCTTTGCTCGTCCAACTCCCGATTCCCGATTTTGCGATTGGATCAGATCGACGACTCATGATCTATCTCGATCCAACGGTCCAGAATAACTCGTGATTTCGCAATTCGCGAATTCTCACGTCAGTCTTCTGACCTTTACACCTGCGACTCAGCGAAATGTCGAGATCTCGCCACGTGTTTCTTGACGGACGGTCCAAATGATGTCGGGATTTCGCGACTTCACAGGTCGAGATTTCTCCTATGCGCTTCAGAGGACTAAACCTCGTGCACCTTCTCGCAGATCCAACGGCTGTCGGTCCTCTACGCAAGATCTAACGGCTGAAATTCTTTCGCCTTTTCCGCGCTCTCCTCATCCCTTCTGAACTGCTTTCCCGCTCTGGATCCGTTCGCAAGACGAATATTACGACCGCGATGGCTATTCTTTGCACGTTATATGCGATCTTTGATACATTTGATGGAATTTTCTCTTGCGAAAGAAAAATTTGTGAATCTTTCAAAGATTTGAAAGAATTTCACAAGTTCTTTGATCTCTGCTGCAATCTTTGACAGAGTTGAGCGATTTCCCGTAAATCTTTAAACGATTCTGCCTTCTATAGGAATCTTTAAAGTTTCTTCTTCTGCACTCTCTTCTTCCTCGATCTTTCGAGCGTTGTACGCTCTGCGACCTCGCGTGAGCTTCTCACAGCGATCTTCCTCGTGGAAGTTTCCTACGAGGATCTTTTGAGAGTATAACAGACAGCTCTCCAATCCTTGTGAAAAAGTATGTGTCGCGTGCTCTCAAAATCCGTGAAACTCTGCGCTATGAGGATCGTGTTGCTCTCCAGCCTGTGTGAAGAGGCTTACTACTGTAGCTCTGATACCATGATAAATTGTGAAGCAATAAATGCAAAGAGAAAGAATAGAACAGAAAACAGTATATTAGAATGTAAGAAGAATAAGTCTGAAGTAGTACAATGCAATGGGAAATAGCTGAGCTAAATAGGCTCAAGCAAATCAAGGATAAAAAGTACAGCTGGCCAGGACAACTAGCAGTGTACAGTCAACCTGTTGAAGTTACATTTTATTTAACAACAATGACCTTAAATTCTGATGATAGATTGAATATATAGTTCTTACATTTTCTGGTTTGGTTCTTACTTTTTCTAGTTACCTTGGATTTTGGTTCTTCCTGGTTATAGTGACCTTCAATTTTGGTTCTTACATACTTAAAAAGTAAACTCACAAATTTATTTATTTATTGGTTTAGCATAAATTCTCTATCGATCAAAACCTTGGTATCTCGGACATTGCCACATGTGGCTGGTTAAAGTGGTGAACAACCCAAAATAAAATAGATAGAAACAAGATACCTTATTTAGGAGAGGATAAGATCATATTGACTAAAACACTTATTCTTAAAAACATAAATATATAAAACAGACATAAATATAATATTATAAAAACATAAATATATAAAACAGATATAAATATAATATTATAAGAAAGTCTAGCTATTCAATTGGAAGATGAGGCAGGGTTTATACTAATGTATAAGAGTCCACTTATAAATTGAGAATGGTACAATGAAGCATGCTGAATACTTAGAAGAGTCCACCTATAAAATTTCATGTGTGGTGCAAAAGCCAAGTTAAAGCTTTGTCACGTGGGTAGCGTTGAAAATAGTTAACTCACTACCAAACCATCGTGTGACGTGTCAGGTTTGTGCCAGCCAAGTCGGTGGACCAACGCCAGGTGCCACAACCACTGAGGCTGATTGTGAAATGCTGGGCACTGCATTTGTGGTTGGTGGGAAGGTTATAGTACCAGGCTCAATCTAGTTTCTCATACAGGAACTTGTATGTGCTTTTAATTTTTGATTAAATAGTAATGTCTAGTCAAAAAAAATTCAACAAGGTTATCTTTGATTATGGTACTTTTTATATTGTTGACTTATTATCATAAATTTATATTGTTGACTTCTTATCAAATTTATGATCAGAAAATATTTATCAATTAAAAGATTATAAAAGATTAACGATCACCTTTTAAGTTGAATTTGATGTTACATTGTTCAATAAAGGGTTGTCAATATGGGTTAAAATAATACAATTTTTTGTGCACTTTCAATAGAATACAATTTTTTGTGCACTTTCAATAGGTTTTGTGCACTTGTGTGAATATGTGAATAGTTTTAATGGTTAAAAACATCTATATTTTTTTAAATTAAATAAAAAAATCAAACCAAAAATCTTTTAACTTAAATAACAAAATCAAACCAAAAATCTTAAAAATCAAACCAGAAAAGTAGAGTATGAATGATTGATAATAATTTAATTGTTTTTAAATTCAAATTATTTTCTTTCACGATCAATTGATCTTTAATAATGTTCTTTCTCATAAATCCAATCCAAGCAATCCAAAAAAAAACCAACTGAACCTCGACTTTTTGCTGAAAAGTTACAAAATCCCAAGCTCCAGAAATTCAATTGAAGAGAAAGATCAAACAAAGTTTTGTCTTTGTCTTTTGAATTTTTTTTAATTACTTTCTTGACCAATTTAGAATTACTCCAAAAAATTTAAGGGGCATGAGAATTATAAATTCCACACTGAATGATACAAAAAGGACCAGTGGATTCAAGTCTTGCATGGAAACTTTGATATTATCACCAAGTGTTGCATTCTCACATTGGGATCATCACCAAGAGGGTGCATTCTCCTTGGGATCATTACCAAGAGGGCACACTTGACATGCATGAGGCTAGGAGGGTGAACCGCATGTGCATGCATGAGCTTCTCTCCACTCCACTTGTCGAGACTAGTTAATTGATAACTGCATGATTGGTTAACTAGGACTAGGTGTGAGTTCACTATCAGGGTGTGTCCACATCTCTCTAGAAGACTATTATGGCGCAAT
>JASDQU010507657.1:31207-48458 GCA_032191745.1 Picea mariana | reverse complement strand
TCTCTCTCTCTCTCTCTCTCTCTCTCTCTCTCTCTCTCTCTCTCTCTCAACTTTGCAAGCTTTGTGTGAATTGTTGCTAGCTAGATTCTTTGTGCAGGTTTCAACCAAATTCTATAGTCTTTTGCTCAATCTCTTTTGATAACACGTAGTGTTGTTGGTCTATTGGTGAAATAGATCACCCATAGCCCCTTTTGGGTTATAAATACAGGAACGTGCACACGTTCCTAGAGCGCATGCACATTCCTAGGAATGCATGCATGTTCCTGTAGAGGGGCTAACTTGGCCTCCCTAGTGGTAGTTCTAGGATTGTCAAGCCTGTCACATCAAGAACGCGTCCATGTTCTTAGGAATGTGCACGCATTCTTGCGTGACCACGTTTGTGCTCCCCTGTTGCCACTTTTTTGTCCACCAACTTCTTGTGAACACCCACCTACCTACTAACATGTATCTGGTTTTCCTTTAAAGAGTTGACAAAAATTGTACCTAACTCGGGAGACCTTTTGTACACCACCTTGCAACTCTTTCCATCCACTTTAACCAAAGTATTTAGTGGATCCTCCTCCTTACATCCCATAGCCCCATTGTCATTGCAACTTGAGTTGGCTTCACAACCACTTCCTAGAAMATTAAACCCTAAGAAATAAAAAAATATTGATCCCTTCCATGGGATCCGATCCTCAGAATAATCCATTGATTGAACATCCTCAACCTCAACCACCATTGTTAACTTGGAAATAGCTAAGATKTTTCGCCATGGATACCCACTATCTTTTCCCATAATACCCGTGCCAAACTTTATATCGACTTCTTTAGATTTTTGTTCAAAAAAACTCTACTCACTATTTAATATCCAAGTTATACTTCAATAACCACTCCACAAGGAAGATAGTACACACTCTTTCTTACTTCATCTTATGTTTCTTTGCCCAATCACTTCCACATTCCAAGTGACCACTTAAAAAGGTATGCCCTCTATGTTTCAGTTTTATCAATTTTATCAACAATTATTTATATTATTATTTTGTTTCAATTTTATATATAGAAACAAAAACAACAATCTAAATGGATTGAATATTGAAAAGGCAAATCCAGTAATCCTTTCGCCAGCTACATTCTTCTGCCTTATTGACTATATATGTTGAGCCTTTCGCCAACTCTATTCTTGTTCTTGAATAAATATATATATATATATATATATATATATATATATTGGAGTAAAAGTGGAACACATATTCATACTCATTGGCCGTTTCCTTAAAAAGGTTAATGCCTCTGTCAATTCTGAGGTTAGATGTGGCCAAAGTCAATATATGAAAAAGTGTTTATCAAATCAATTTATATGATTCTTCTCAACTTATTCGTTACAAACTTAGATGCTACAAAGTCAATATCAACAGCAATATCTTATCTGCTGATAATGTATGATCTTATCTGGTGATGTGAGACACTCACGTTAAATTAAAATATTATAAAAATAATATTATTATTTGGTGGAGGTGTTTGGTATATCTTTCTGTTGGAACAGAAAGATACAATGTGCAATCATCATATTGGTTAGGAGGTAAATGAGAGATTTTGATTCTTTTTGATATCTTTTTATATTTAATAGATTTAAAATTGACATGAATCTACCCTATTAAAGGAGAGAGTTCAAAATTGGAAAAAAAATATGCCTTTTGATAATGTAAGAAGTTTTACAAAGTAGTAGGTTGATAATGTAAGAAGGATTTATTAAATACAAAGAAGTTCATTGTGTCAAGATTGAGATGATTAAATTATTTGGTTAATATTAAAAAAATAAAAAATTGCAAAAACATTTTTATTTCTATGAATGTTGATAAATCCAAAATTGCCATGCATCTACATATTGGTTACGTATGTACATATTGGTTATGTGCAATCAACATATTGGTTAGGTTGATTAACTACTACAAGCTAAGTAGGTAAATGAAAGATTTTGAATCCTTTTTATATTTTTATAGATTTAAAGTTGACATGAATTTGGAGAGAGTCTATAATTGGAGAAAACGTTTTTTTTTTTTTTTTAATGTTTTGTTTTAATAAATTACTAAGATATGTTATTTTAAGAGTATTAACTTTTGGTTTGAACGAAGTGATCTTGTGAATCTTTGACATTTACTTGTGGCTTCATCAAATCCTCTGCAACTTCTATCATCTATTGAAAATTGTTATTGAACAACATTATTGCTATTGTCACATCTAGTTCAATATCAATGTACTTCACACTAACCTTTGACACAATGTCCTTTTACATCTTCTCTATGATTAGTGTGAAGGGATTTGTCATTAAGAGAGCATGTGCATAATCCTTCCTTTCTTCTCCTTGTGTTGCTTTGTAAATCCTTCTTTTCATCTTAAGTTGTTATGGAAAAGAGATTCTAATATATTAGACATTAAGTGATTGTTTAGGTCTAGCTTAGTTTGTTGTGCTGGTCACGTGTGTTTTTAGTGTGTTTTTTTAATGTTCTTTTGTACTTGATTTATTAGAGGGTCACTAATGCATATGTGATCAAACAATCCCCATATTTTGGGTATTCATGATGCTTGATTTGTACCATATCACTTTATTTGTCCATGATCTCTATTTAAAGATCATTGAGAAATATTGGTCGGTGACATAATGACAAAGAGAATTGTACTAAATATAAGTCTTTTGTTCTTGAGTAGTGATATAAATTTTATGTTTCCCTGTGGATATTTCCTTCTTCAATGGTAAATACCAAGTAGATATTTTTGTCTTTATATTTGATTTGTGTGAATTATTTATATGTTGTGTTCATCCTTGTAATTGCCTCTATTCCTATAGTTGTATCATGTTTTATTCTATTTGGTTGATGGCAAAGGCGATGATGCACTCCACTTTTTGTTGAGTGAGTGAATATATTGTTATTATGGTTCTTATTTGTGTGACATTGTTGTTAAGTTGGGAAGAGGAGGACTAGTTAGAATGAGTGGTCGATCCATCAAAGGTAACAAGGATCAAGCCCAAATTGATGATGGACGTTGAGTTTGTAATAATAAAAAGCTCACACTTTGTAATGAGTATCTTTCTCTTGCAATTGCTCATCATATCCTTATCTATTGTTGGTAGTTGAGGAGGTAAATTACTAATTCTAAATCCTACATTTATCAAAGAAAAAATTTCTATTAACTTAATCCATCTTTCTTTTTTTATTTTCTAGTGTCTATTACCTGTGGGACTATCATGTGGTCTAAAAACCCATGACCCAAGGGCATCTAAAGTCATAAAAAACACTCAGGGATCGCACCATCCTGGGCCACACCAACCCTTGACATGGACAGATTTGTTTGGGTGTCTCCTCCCAACTACCGTGAGTTTTGAACCTTGGCCGCTTTACAAAACGAAACCCTCAAAATCCAATCGCACTAGTGAGATTTGAAAACTTAATCCCTCTTTCACTATTAAAGTTGGTTGTGAAATTCAATGTTAATATATGACACTGATGGATGTAATTGATGGTGACATCATACATTCATCATGAATTACATTCTAAATTTGATCTGGATTATGCTGAGAATGAAATGAGAGAAAAACAAAAATATAGCAGAGAACACAGAAATACAGTGAAACCCAACTTCTATTAATGAATAAGAAATAAAACATTGTAGAATACAAACTGGCAGAATGAGGTAGCTTATCTCTGAAAATAAAGAGATGTTGGCTATGCTTTATTCACAACATGCTTTACATCACACTCCATTGCATGCTTGTAGGGCTTCCTTCACCTCAATTATATATGAGAGAGTGAGAGGAGAACAATTCACATGATACTTGTGGGATAACTTAGTCTAAGTTTATAAAATGTCATAGGCATGTAAAATACTATGAGTACTACTCTAGCCCAAGCACACTTAACTACAGAGTTCTAATGGGATCTGGTGCATTAACATTATGCTATAAGCATGTACATAAGACCACTAGAAAATCATTACATGATGTATCTAATTAACAAATGAAGATGACATTACATTCCATTCCCCATCAAAAGGGTAAATATCATAGTTTATCAAAACCATATGCTTGAAATGTTGATTCGGTGGAAAAGGTGGATGGCCACCGAGATCCACCTAGATCATTCCTCCCTCCTTAGGAAACAATGTTCCCCATTGCATCAAATTCCCTCAAGAGATGGAGAAAATTTTGTTGAATCTGAACCTTAGTGAGTTGTTTGCCTTATTGAAGTAGATGTCATGCTTGTACTTTTCCTGTGGAAGGATGTCATGAACCTATTGGAGGTGTTGGATCTGTTCAACATCTCTGGCTGGATGATCTACCTTGGTCTGAGTGTGGGAGGACTATGTCGGTGAAGATGCAACAAGAAGAGTTATATCAATATTGGGGGATAATGGTTGGAACCCCAAGCACACCTGAAAAGGGCCATGGCCAATAGAGTTATGCAACAGCCTTATGCTGAACATATGGAAGACTTTCATTCTCTTTGTGCTCCTCTACAATCTTTTTGACCTGCTTCTGTTGGATAGAAACATCTTAGGTTGAGGCTGTAGTGATCACAGTGACCTTCTGTTCACCATCTGACTTGATCGTGAAGAGGGAAAAATTTGTGGTCTGAGAGATTACTTTACGACATTGTTTTTCCAAGATCAATGAAGTGGCAGTATTTGGAGCTACCTTTGCTACCCTGTAGAGTTGACATCCCATAGTAACAATGACACTGCAGGGCCGATACTCATAGATAGTGTGATGTTTCCACATATATGGTTATCCTAAAATAACATCACTGACTTCAAGTGGGGAAACATCACACACTACCTCATCCTTGAAGGGCTTGATGCCATAGGATAGCTGGCATTGTTGGTTGACACAAATGTCTCGTCCCTGGCTCAACCATTCGATGGTGTATGGTTGGGGGTGTGGCATCATTGGCAACTTCAATATCTTGACAACCTTGACTAAGATCGGGTTCTTCTGACTCTCGCTATCTACAATGAAATGCAGTGGGGTCCCCTTTACCCACATTTGTGAGTGGAAGAGGCACTCCCCCTCCTCAAGCTCCTCTGGTTCTTCTGGTTGTATTTTTGTGGTTGTGATGGTAGCAGTGGGTTATGCATCGATGATTTGTTTCCCTTTATTTTTCTTTGAATCAGAGTCCAAGTTAGGTTCCGATTCTTTTTATTTGAGCTCGATCACCAATTACTTTTTTGAGCGACATTCATCTATGTTGTGCCAGGGGTTGTTATGGAACTCACACCACTTTCCAGTGTCTTTCTTAGACTTCCTATTACCCTTATTTTCCTGCATATTGTACTGGATATCTTGAGGTTTAAATTCCTTTATTTGTCCTTTGTTTTGTGAGTTAGGGTTGCCATTTCCGTGATTATGTTGTGGTGTATTTTCAAACCCGAACTCATGCTTACTATGTTGCTTGAATTTCTGCTCAATTTTGACTGCATATCGATAAGCAGCTCCCAGTGATGAGATGTCCAAGAAATCCATCTATGTTTGGATGTACCTGTGCAGACCATTGTGATACTTCAAAATTAGGTGTTGCTCAGAGTCTTTGATACCCATATTTGAGCACAAGGTATGAAATATGTTAGTATACTCTAGCACCATCTCATCTCTTTTCTAACACAAAGTCGTCCATATCATGTACTGGTCATCATAGTTTTTGAAAAGGTAGAACTCATCCTTAAGGTGTCTACAAAGGCCACCCAAGTGGGTTCTCTCCTAAATGGTGTAGATTCATCCACGGTGTACCTCTCCCAGCAACCTTCCCACCAAGATCTAACATGGGGAAGGGATTTAAGGAGCGCAAAGGTAATATTTTCACTATCGAAGAAATTTTGGATGGAGTAATAACCTTCTAATAGATTCAACCATTTTTCTAGAGCATCTACATCTATCTGGCCTTCAAATAAGGGGATATAAAAATTGACTTGTACCTTGAAGGGTGTCGCACCTCCGAAATGGTTGCTTGTCAAAGATGTCTCAGTCGCCACCATCGCTAGTCTTCTTAGGATCTGAGCGAAGTTGTCCATCATCTCATTCCTCTATCGCATGAAGGCTTCCTCGAGTAACGTCTTAAAAGGATCTCCTACTCTGTCATATCTCTTTTCTTCCGCCATGGGAGGTCACTTGGGCTAGCAAGAGAGGTTGTCCTCAAGCGAAACTAGATCGAGACCCAAATATCTATATCTTGACCTCGTCAGGGACCTGCTCTAAGAAATGACAAGGAGCAAACTTTTCTGATACCACTGATCTGGATTATGCTGAGAAAAAAACGAGACAAAAACAAAAATATAGCAGAGAACACAAAAATATAGTGAAACCCAACCTTTTATTAATGAATAAGAGAGAAAAACACTTTAGAACACAAACTGGCAAAATGGAGTAGCTTATCTCTGAAAAGAAAGAGATGTTGGTTATGCTTCATTCGCAACAAGTTTTACATCACACTCCATTGCATGATTAAAGGGCCTCCTTCACCTCAATTATATATGAGAGAGTGAGAGGAGAACAATTTTCATGATGCATGTGGAATAAATTAGTCTAAGTTTATAAAATTCCATAGGCATGTAAAATACTAGGACTTCCCAGGCGATCACCCATCCCAATACTACTCTAGCATGAGCACGCTTAACTGTGGAGTTCTAATGGAATCTGGTGCATTAACACTATGTTATAAGCATGTGCATAAGACCACTAGGAAAGCGTTGCATGATGTCTATAATTAACAAATGAAGATGGAATTACATTCCATTCCCCATCAAAAGGGTGAATATCATAGTTTATCAAAACCACATGCTTGAAATGTTGATTCAGTGGAAAAGGTGGATGGCCACCGAGATCCACCTGGATCAAAATTCATGCATAAGAAATTACCAACATAATAAACATAATTAGCAACTTGTTGAGAACTGTGACCCCAAACAAGAACTCTAGCTCTAAAAAGCCATATTTTTCGGTGAAAAACATCAAAATCAACCCTTGAATCGAATTGTTTTGAAAAGTAATGGAACCAGTAGCACCTTTTTTTAGGGGGGTTAAAATTACAAGCATCTGTAATCATGACCTTAAAACCTTGTAATGTTGTTAACAAAAACATTAAAATGAACCCCCATTTTGAAAAGTGGTTCTACCGATGGATTTGTTTTTCCTAGGGTTAAAATTACAACCTTTTGCAACCATGACCTTAATGACATCGTAATGTTGCTAACTAGAAACTTAAAATCAAATCTCAAATAAAAAAATGGCGCTACCAACAACTCCTTTTCCTCCACACCCTGTCATTTTTATGGGGTTAAAATTACAAATTGTTTGAAACCATGGCATTAACAACAACAATTGTTTCAACAAAAATCTTAAAATGAACTCTTGAATTGAAAATTGGTGCTACCAATGACACTTCCCTTTTTTCTTGGGTTTAAAATTGCAACTTTTTTGAAACCACAACTTTAGCAATAGGTATCGTTGCAACCAAAATCCTAAAATCAATCCTCGAATCGAATTATTTAAATTATTCATCCAAGAGCTCTCCAAAAAATACTCTAACTAGTGTAGCCATGGCACTTCCTTCACTACACCACACAACACAAGGATGATCTTTCCCTTCTCTATTCAACATTCCCTTAGGAATATTCTTCCTTATGGTTCTCTTTAGTGTGTGCAAAAGGAATCCAACTTGTTTTCTTTCACAATCAACTTAACAAAGTCTTATCTTGGCTCTTAAGCACAGAATGAGCAACAATCGTAAGGAAATTGGGTATGGCTTCTCATCAATCTGTTATGACCCAAGGGAAGCATATATGGGGCTAAATATAAATGATATGACCCCAAGAGGGGCATATATGGAGCTAAATGTACATGTAATGTGTAAATATATATGTAATAGGGTTAGCCTAATAGTAAAGGGGCCTCATGTGTAGTGTGTGAATAGGTATATATAGAGATCATGTATTCATTATTGAGGACATGTGAATTGTGATCTATGAATGTATTTGGATATTTGGAGGAGGTTCTCTTATTCTTTAAGGAGTCACTGTGTAACTCATCTTTCTTACCTATATTGGAGTTGTGTTCCACGCTCACATTTTTGTACATGGTGTGTACTTCTAGTTTATTCTAATGTCTTAAGTATTTGGTACATAACATTAACACAAACTTTATTCTCCTTTGTAATGTTCCATCTCTCTTCTTAGGTTCACAACCTTCTTTTTCTTAGTACCCTTGATTACTTATGGGTTCAAATTAAATTATAATGTCTAGCATACCATGGAAACACCCCTATGTATCCAATTGTTATGTCCCTGTCATAGCAAGGACATTATGTTTTGGGCAAGTTGCATTATGTCACTGCATGGTTCCCGAGGTGCTAAAACAAGCTTTAAGGTAAGGTTTCATTGCGTGAAATTGACATCGAGTACGGGAGCTAGGGGGTGGCGGAAGGATGTCGTCACCCCATTAATGCTAGAAGAGGGGTTCCTCAAAACTTGTGTCACCCACCTCTCCTCTTAGCTCCACGTGGAGATTGTACAGTTGTAACTTGTTTGCCACAGACTACTCTGCCTGCCAATTATTTATTTTCTAATTCGCCACAGACTACTCTAAGCAGAATTGCCTCCATTTTTTTGGCGCTTTGATTGATGTCCTCGAGTAGTAGAGATCTTTGTTCGATGAGAGTTCAATTCTTTCTGCATTGAAGAAATGTAGTGTTGCGGAGGAAATTGCGGGTGCGACAGTGGCTGCAAGGGGTTTTCGGTAATGCTTTGCATTGCAATTGCTAGTAATGTTGAATTGAGTTGCATTAGTAAGGTTTCTATGGTTAGTGCATGATTGAATACAATGATTGAAAGATCTCATTTTTTGTTTCACCTCACTGTCTTTGTTGTTTGTTGAGGCAAGGCGTTTGATTTCGTGGATAAACATAAAGGCGCTTACAGTGACTCTCTCCACTCGGAAGTTTTCCTCGTATCAACTTTAGTGGGAAACACTCTTCTTAAGCACGAATTTTCTGGACAGACTCTTTTCTAAAGGGGCTTTTACAAACGATAACCATATACAGGTCTTGGGTATCACCTGCATGACATTTGCAATCAGAATTGAAAAGAATCAACCTACAAATTGGTATAAATTTCAAAGGATTATTTCCTTCAATATATTTGCAATTACGACAAACTTCTTACAAAATGAAGCATATTAATTCGTGCATTTGGTTTCCAATATAAGGCAGGAAACATTTACAATCGCAAATAACGTATTTAAGCAATGTGAAGTTGTTGCAATGGAATGGATTCTCCTTAAAGTTTTGAATTACCGATGCACTTAGAAATCGAGAGAGAAGCCATTACATAAGATTAACACACAATAATAGAATGTATTGCTTAATAGACAAATGGAGGTTACATATATAGCATGCAGATCACTGACTCCTAGCAATCTAGATCCTAAGAAAGTGGATCTGATTAACTAAAAATAGTAAACCTAGAAACTCACAGTTACAACAGTCATAGTTGAAACTCACAGTTATAACAGTCATAGTTAACCTAGAAACTCACAGTTACTACAGTTGTAAGCATTATCTCTAACAGATGCTTCTCGCCAACTACCGCTACCTTCCTCTAGTATTTCTTGCACATTATATGTACATCACAAAAATTTTAAATAGAACATCAGTATTTAACAACTCATATAATGTTATATTTACAGGTATTACTTGAAGGTTGTAAGAGGAGACATAGAGATTGAAAATACGGTCAAATATTTATCAGTGAAATATGTTTGACTTGTTGTGTAAATAGTTGGAATTTGAGATATTAATAGAGGAGGGCATGAAAATTGAAATTTTCTAGGTCATCAGTCGTTTTGCACATGGAAATTGAATTTTTCTGGGTCATCGGTCGTTTTGCAACTGTGCAGATGTTTTCCTCTGTTTTTTTTAACAGTTAATGTGTCTTTATGCAGATGCAAACGAACCCTCGACCTTTCTTTCAGTGAGAAGATGGTGGATGCACCTTTGTTTGTAACCACAACTTCTGACATGGGGTAAGTGAAAGTCTTGCCGAGAATTTTACATATGATGCTAGAATTTTACATCTATAGATGCCCAAGAAATCTTTTGATCGGAAAATCTGTTGAATGGGTAGGCATTTTAATGGTTCTTCTACTGTTGCGGGAGAGAGTGGATGGTTCTCTGAAGCATGGATGATTTTAGGGGCTAAATTTTGCTCATGCGCTAATTTTCCATGGTTTTTCCAAAAACGAGATTCGCTATTTTAAAAATGATTCGCCCAAATTCTATAGGATAAAATTATTTTACCTTAAAAATCGCCATAATTTTATAAAAACTATATAAAATACTTAGAAATTTGAATATTTTTACAAAAATATCGCCAAACATTTATAGTTGACATATGAAGGATTAGTAAGATTCACCAAGGTTTCTACATTTTAAAATAAATTTCCATCCTTAAAATCATCCCTACTCTGAAGGTTGCATGTATGGAGCCAACTGTATTAGGTGTTGAATAGCAAGGTTTGGATATAAAATATAAGTTGTTATAATAAGTCATGCCCCTACTCTCTACGTGTCAGAGGTGCGGGGACTGATGAAGTCTATAGTTTAGGGGGTGATCAAGTCTACAGTTTAATGATAATATAGTTTACAGTATTTTGTTGTAACTATGGATGTGGTTGTTTCAGACGATTTCTGCAATGATTTTCTTAGAAATTTCATGCTAAAAATCTATAACATGTACTCTCAATTACATCAATTTCAATGAACTTTTGTTTAAAGGCATGTCATGTCTAGTAGGTACAAAAATCACATGATATCTGAGCTTTAAAATTTAAGAACAAAACAGAGTTGGTAACCCATCTGGAAATTGAAGAATCTAGTTGGTTTTATGTCACAATGGAATTTCAATTTATATTGTAGGCAGATCGACTTTCAAAATAAGCACCTGTACAGTTACAGTGACCTTAAATTTTGGCGATAGCTTGAATATCTGGTTCTCACATTTTCTAGTGACCTTTGATTTTGGTTCTTACTGGTACAGTCATAGTGACCTTAGATTCTGGCGATAGCTTGAATATCTGGTTCTTACATTTTTTGATTTGGTTCTTACATTTTCTTGTGACCTTCGATTTTAGTACTTAGTGGTTCTTACATTTTCTTGTGACCTTCAATTTTGGTTCTTACATTTTCTTGTGACCTTCAACATACTTAAAAAGTAAACTCACAAATTTATTTATTTATTGGTTTAGCACAAATTCTCTATTGATCAAAACCTTGGTATCTGGAACATTGCCACATGTGGCTGGTTAAAGTGATGAACAACCCAATAGATAGAAACAAGATACCTTATTTACAGGAGAGGACAAGATCATATTGACTAAAACACTTATTCTTAAAAACATAAATATATAAAACAGACAAATATAATATTATAAAAACATAAATATATAAAACAGATATAAATATAATATTATAAGAAAGTCTACCTATTCAATTGGAAGATGAGGCAGGGTTTATACTAATTTATAAGAGTCCACTTATAAATTGACAATGGTACAATGAAGCATGCTGAATACTTAGAAGAGTCCACCTATAAAATTTCATGTGTGGTGCAAAAGCCAAGTTAAAGCTTTGTCACGTGGGTAGCGTTGAAAATAGTTATCTCACTACCAAACCATCGTGTGACGTGTCAGGTTTGTGCCAGCCAAGTCGGTGGACCAACGCCAGGTGCCACAACCACTGAGGCTGACTGTGAAATGCTGGGCACTGCATTTGTGGTTGGTGGGAAGGTTATAGTACCAGGCTCAATCTAGTTTCTCATACAGGAACTTGTATGTGCTTTTAATTTTTGATTAAATAGTAATGTCTAGTCAAAAAAAATTCAACAAGGTTATCTTTGACTATGGTACTTTTTATATTGTTGACTTCTTATCATAAATTTATATTGTTGACTTCTTATCAAATTTATGATCAGAAAATATTTATCAATTAAAAGATTAACGATCACATTTTAAGTTGAATTTGATGTTACATTGTTCAATAAAGGGTTGTCAATATGGGTCAAAATAATACAATTTTTTGTGCACTTTCAATAGGTTTTGTGCACTTGTGTGAATAGTTTTGACTGTTAAAAACATCTATATTTTTTTTAAATTAAATAAAAAAATCAAACAAAAAATCTTAAAAATCAAACCAGAAAAGTAGAGTATGAATGATTAATACTAACTTAATTGTTTTAAAATTCAAATTATTTTCTTTCACGATCAATTGATCTTTAATAATGTTCTTTCTCATAAATCCAATCCAAGAATCCCAAAAAAATACCAACTGAACCTCGACTTTCTGCTGAAAAGTTACAAAATCCCAATCTCCAGAAATTCAATTGAAGAGAAAGATCAAACAAAGTTTTGTCTTGTCTTTTGAATTTTTTTTAATTACTTTCTTGACCAAGAATACTATTGCTTTATAAATTTAGAATTACTCCAAAAAATTTAAGGGGCATGAGAATTATAAATTCCACACTGAATTATACAAAAACTTGCAGTTAAACTTTTCTTCAGAAAGACATAGTTAAACTTTTCTTTAGAAAGACATAGAGCTGCATCACACCTCTCAGTGAGTTCAAGTCCACTGTAAGCATCATCAGAGTGAGGATATTTTACCATTTCCAGTGAGTTCAAATGTCCAAATTATTGATCGAGATTAGAGGGCAGTCACTTGCTTGCCTCTAGTTTTGACAGAAAAATCCTGTTTGAAAAATGATAACATTCCATTGGTAGATCTCATCTTAACAGGTTTCAGATCTGGCCAGGCTTCAACTGGTACTCATGGTACCCATAGAAGACCTAAAACACTTGATCCATTGAAACCATATTTACAAGAAATCTGGATTGTTATATTTTAAGTTTTTTTTCCACACAGATGTTTACACCAATACAAATCAATATAACTCAATCTATTCACAGAAACAAAATTCTAAAGAATCCTAAATAATCATTTACCCTCTTAAAGTCCCTCTTAAGGTTCGATTGACCATTTCGGTCTTAATAGACTTAATCATCATCATCATTAAAAACTATCATCACCTTTCAGTGAGTTCAAATCCACTGTAAACATCATCAAGTGAGAATATTTTACTATTTCCATTGAGTTCAAATGTACAAATTATTAAATGTCCAAATTATTGATCGAGATTAAAGGGCAATCACTTGCTTGCCTCTAGTTTTGACAGCAAAATCCTGTTTGAAAAATGATAACATTGCATTGGTAGATCTCATCTTAACAGGTTTTGGATCTGGCCAGGCTTCACCTGGTACTCATAGAAGATCTAAAACACTTGATGTATCGTAAAACACTTGATGTATCGAAACCATATTTACAAGAAGTTTCCGGATTGTTATAGGTTTTTTTTTCACACATATGTTTACACCAATACAAACCAATATAACCCAATCCATTCATAAAAACAAAATTCTAAGGAATTCCAAATAATCACTTATCTTCTTAAGGTCCCTTTAAGGTTTTTAGGTTCTTAAGGTCTCTTTTAAGGTTCGAACTTACCTTCTTAAGATCCCTAAGGTTCCTTTTAAGATTGGAGTCCCTTTTAAGATTGGATTGACCAATTCAATCTTAGTGGACACTAATCATCATCATTAAAAACCACCACCATTAAAAACCACCACCGTCGTCAACATCTTCAACTGTTGAAAAAATGGCTCAAAAAATCTTCAAAGATGGCTCTAAATCTTCAAAGATGGAACTGTTGAAAAAATGGCTCAAAAAATCTTCAAAGATGGCTCTATCTGGCCTCGAAGGTGCCACTGACCCATCGTTTATTGGTATCCATTCTCTCAGACCACTGCTCGGACATGATAAACACTCTAGACAGCTCCCCTGCAACATATCTTGTATCAGGCCTCTTTCCGGGGTCCGGATCCACACAGGAAGCAGCGATCCTCGCTACCCTCTCTGCGCAATCTACAGGAAAAGAGTCCTTTAGCCGAGGATCCATCCAAGTCCTCAGCCTCCCTGTAAAATTATCGCCGCCCTCTAGAAGAACAATATTCAGGGTCTGTATAAGCCCTATTCTCTTCATACCGCGGCCGCCCTCGTCCGCCACATACCTTATCGGTTCGTGACCAGACAGGAGCTCCAGCAACACAACACCCAAGGCAAAGACATCCGTTTTCTGCGAGACCACGCCGCTGTTTAGGTATTCCGGCGCCATGTAGCCCTGCGTGCCGGTGATCTTCACGCTGGAACGTCKAGGCAGAGCTCCGAACCCTTCCGTGTCGTATTCCCCGGCGAGATAAGAGGCGCCCAGATGGCAGATCCGCGCTCTGTAACTGGGMTCCGTGACGAGAATGCTGCTGGACTTTATGTAATTATGGACATACTTGATTTTGGTGTCGTGGTGCATGTATTCCAGCCCCTGCGCCACGTCTACGGCGATTTGCATCCGAGAAAGCCAGGAGCCGAGGACCGTGAATCCGGGCGCCTTGCTGACCCTCAGGCAATCCCCGAGACTCGATGCCTGGACGTATTCGTATACCAGATATCCGTTCTCTCCCTCGCAGCAGCCTCCCAAGAGATTCACTATGCTGGCGTGGTGGGCATTGCAGATTTCTCGGATTCCTGACCCGAAATCTCTGATTTCTCTCATCCTTTTTCTCACCGTGACGGCCACCGTTTTACCTCTGAGAACGCACTTCCAGACGGACGATTTTCCCAGCCTTCCGGAGGCGAATTGGGCGGTGGCGTCTGCGAGTTCCCTGTATCTGTAGATAATGGGGTTTTTCGGGAGGGAGTCCCTCAAACTGGCGAGCGACTGGGCACTGCTGGAGGAGACCTTCGACAATAGGCTGGAGCCACCGCTTATCTCTGTGCTTCTGCTGGCGATCTTTATATTTATGTCCTCCGAAGAAGACCGGGCGGGTTTTCTCTGTGATGATCTCCGGGACTGCGGCTCGTGCACCATGTGGGGTTTGAGCTTGCACATGCTTTCATCTTCCCTTCTGCTGATCAAGAAACCGATCTCCTTACAACATTAAAGGGGAGGAGGCTTTGGAAATGCCCATGAAGTAACGCGTTCCGCCGCAAAATATCCAGTCTGCAAAAGCCGGGTCTGAAAACATTCGGGATTTGCAATATCTCTATACACACACGGCACGGCACGGCACGGCACGGCAAGACAAGTCATCCAGCTGCCCCGCCATTGCTAGATTTGTATGAAAAGATTCACAGACATATTGTGTCAATCCTAGCTAAAGAAATATTCTTTACGCTACACGGTTTGTTCATTTTGTCGCTATTTTATATTACTCGAGAGAGTATCTTTGTAAGTGTAGTAGGTGAGATGTGCATATACTTTTTTGGTTCCGGAAGAGGTTATGGGTTCGACAGGTCATGGATTGACTTTTGTGTTTTTGAGGTTGTGGTTTAGCACCTCATATTATCTACGAAGTGGGGAAGTATTGGGTGAGTTTCGGGTGACATTTATTGTTGAAATAAAAGTCCCATGGGATAGCACAGAGGGTAACACTCTTCCAGGGAGAGGTCAAGGTGGCCGTTTAACACCTCATATCATCCATGAAGTGGGGAAGTATCCGATAAGTTATTAGTTAACTAGATTAAAAATTTATTATTTTATGTTTAGATAATTTTATTGAAATATGTTATAAAAAAAAATTAAAATGTAATTGTAAATTTTCAATTATTTTAAATAAAATTATAATTTTTTATTATTTAAATTCATTTTAATATATAAATAGATTAATGTTTAAAAAAAATTCTGAAATACTAAGATTATATATAAGTAACCACTTAAATAAACAGTTTCAACAATTTTTAACCAAATCTCAAACAAAATTAATAAAAAAATATTAAAAAAAAACAAAACATAAAATGTTTCAACAATTTTTAACCAAATCTCAAATAAAAAAAAAAAAATGTTTCAACAATTTTTAACCAAATCTCAAACAAAATTAATAAAAAAATATTAAAAAAAAAAACAAAACATAAAATGTTTCAACAATTTTTAACCAAATCTCAAACAAAATTAATAAAAAAATATTAAAAAAAAAAAACAAAACATAAAATATTTAGACTAGAACAAATAACAGTGATAGTGAAATTGTGCAAAACTACACTAAGTATATGTAAACATATGTGGCAAGTTTTATAAAGAAGTCTTATGTTAGTTGTCCAGAGTCCTGGATCCTTAGTAAGTTTTATAAAGAAATCTTTATTATTTCTCCAAGAATCTTAGGCAAGTTTTATAAAGAAGTGTTAGTCGTCCAGAATCTTGAAGCGATATATTTTTATCTGAAACTTTGTAAATATATAAATTTTAGTCATGAATTTGTTTGATAAATTTTTTATAAATTTTTATTATTTTACTTATAAGATGTTTGAATTTAAAATATTTTTTATATTTAAAGATAAATTATAAAATTATTAGATATAAATAAGAATGAAAAAATATATCAAATTATATCATTAAAAGTATATAATTATAATTCTGTTTATAGTTTTGTTTATAATTAATTTAATAAAATTATATTTAACAATTTTAAGTATTATTGAATTTGATAAAATTAAAAATAAAAATATTGGGATTATTGCAGAGGAGTTTCGCAATACTAAAATCAATTTTTTTTGTTGTTTTGTTGACTTTAGGAAAGCTTTTGACATGGTTTCTAGGAAAAACCTTTGGAATAGGTTGGAAGAGATAAAAGTGCCTCTCAAGTTGAGGGCTCCTGCAATAAGGATGTATGAGAACGTTATTGCTAAGTTTAAAAACACTGAGGGCTGGTCAAAAGAGATTAACTGCAATATCAGAGTCAAACAAGGTTGTCCCTTGTCCCCTACCATTTTTGGCATATACATTGATAAATTAGAAGAATGTTTGGAAAAAGCAGGTTGTGTCGGCCCTACACTCACTGGTGTAGTCATCAATCTTCTTCTTTATGCTGATGATATCGTTCCTATGGCAAGGAGTCCCCATGATCTTGAAAACCAACTAAGAATCCTCAAAGATATTTGTTCCAATATGGGTAGTATTGTTAATACTGATAAGACTAAGGTCATGATTATTAAATCCAATAAGATCCCTTATGATACCTTTGTATATGACAACAACAACTTGGAGGAAGTGAATTCATACAAATATCTTGGAATTGATATTCACCACAAGCTTAATTGGAATTATAGCATTGAGAAAAGGATTATTGGGG
>JASDQU010507656.1:29605-40917 GCA_032191745.1 Picea mariana | reverse complement strand
TGAATGTGTTGGATCTTGAGATCCTTCTGGATCTATGGCAAAAGATCCCTTCTCCTGCAAATACTCTTTAGGGTTTAACCATTAACCATATGTGAGTACATACCTCGGATAGCATTTGCAGGTAGTGGCTCCATCTGGTAGCAGCGATAATCATTACCAAAAACTTCAAGAGTGATTGCAACTGGTTCTACGGTTGCAACTGCAACTGGTTCTGAGACTGCAACTACAACTGCAACTTAGGGTTTCATGAGGAAACCCTAATTTTTCAAACTTCAAATTTTGAAATTCTGATCCTGAGGATAGGTGCGCTGAGCTGAGGCGAGTTAGCTGGTGCAGTCAGATTTTCGAAAATCCAACTTTTACCCCTTCAAATCTGATCTGCAGATTTTTGGACTGGTGCTTCTGGTTTTCTGGTACTTTTGGTACTCTGGTACTCTAGTTTTCTAGTACTTTGTGAAACTAGGGTTTCACTTTCCGGGAGATCTAGCCACTGAAAAAATGCGCTCTAAGTGCCAAAATGATCCTTGGGGGAGGGCGCAATTTTCTAGGAGGTTAGGGAGCTGAAAATACTCACTTTTGCAAAACCCTAATTTTTGTGTACGGTAACAGTGACGTTTTTCCTCTTGCAAATTGTGCTTCCTTCAGGTTGGCTCTGATACCATGTTAATGTTTATGCTAGTATTATAGTTCTTTGCATTTCATTAGATAAGAGCAGAATAAGAACAAGATCACTGAGAAATACACATTCACAAGAGACACAACATTTATCCTGGGAAACCCTCTAGGGGAAGAAAACCCAGCAAAAACTTCCTTATCATAAATAGCTTATACAATGTTCAAGAGATAACTCAAACCAATACAGAAAGTCTTCCCCAAGAGATGCGCCACTCTTCTTCTCCTCTCTCCAACTTGTAATTGCAGCTTGCCTCATAAGAGAATGAGCAAGTGAGTTGTGTGTTAGAAGTGAGGCGCTAGCCTCTTATTTATATCAAACTGACATGTGTGAAAGGTCACAATCTGGCAGGGCCGACCTCTCACTCTGGGTGGGTAAACCCACCTTTAATTAATTCTGGGTCTTCCATTATAACTGTTGGGGCCGACTTCTTATTCTGCCCTTTGTAATTGTCCGATGACCAATCCGCAAAAGGGGATTTGGTCCTTATACAATTACCGACCTGATTAATCCTCAATGGGGATTAATCCAATAATAATAATAATAATAATTACATGATTAATCCGCAATGGGGATTTAATCCAATAATAAAATAATAATAAGAATGCTCTTCGCAGTTACATTATTTCAACATACTATTGTCTGCCCTAGTTCCTCTGTGATTTATCTTGTAGAAAAACATAGCACCAACATGTTTATAGTTGGAAAATTTGGACAGTCTTTGGCCCAGTGAATTTTTGAAGTCCAAATCTTTGAAAACTGTCCATAGCTTTTGTCCAATGGTTGTCTAAACCCTTAAGGAGTAGCAAAATCACCCTCAGAGAGACAAAAATGCAGCAGAAATGAGTCAAGATGAGCAAAAATCATGAATGCTGGGTTAAAAAATGTCAATGACATGCCTCCCAGTTTTGACCTTTAGATTTATCAATTACTCTTGTTTACCGAATTAGATGAAGTCTGACCAAGTTTCTGTCCAAATGTTGAGCTTATTGAGCTGAGTCCAACTCAGAACTACTCGTGAGTGATTGCGTCTTCTTTCATTGCTTCTAACTCCATTAGAGAAGCTCAAAGAAAATCGTCTATATGCAATCTCTGTAAAACCTTGAATTGCCATTCAGTGCTCTTCTATGCCATTTCATGAAACTTCTTTTTTATTCACAGGAGAAGGGTAGCCTTTTAATTTAGTTCTGAAAATAAAAAAGTACAAGAAACGATGGCTAATGACAGCCAACATCAAAAGAGGATTTTACAGACTGGTCTCTTGAAGTGAACTGAGCCCGGAAACTAAATGCTCATAGCCCACATGTAAACTGGCTCATATAAACAATACCTATTAGGTAGCTTCTGTTATAGCAAAAAGAGGACGCCATTCCCACCAAAATAATACAGCTGAAACCAAAGAAATCCTCAAGAACAGTTATATAGTTATCCCCTCCATTCACTGGAAAATAGCTGAAAAGAAAACGAGGCTGCAAACAGCCCTGAAAACAGCTATTTCAGTTCGAAATCTGAAAGTGCCAAGGTAGTCTAACACTCCTCTCACTCTCCTCCTGCGCTTCAAAAAGATCCATTTAGCATTTCCATTTGAGGTATGGTGATTACCTCTGCATCTGTCCCACTGTTCTCCCTGTATGTATGTTCGAAATGAATACTTTGAGACTTTGGGTCAGCTCTCTATCCTGGAACCCTGAACATTGGTGCTTGAAAACAAATGCTTTGGATCTCCACCCTTCCTTGCAGAGACTTACATTTCAGCAGGGACCCCCCATAAACAACCCATTCATCCATACCTACTGCCCTTAGTATCAACATGAATACGATACCAGCCCACAATTATGGCAGATTATTGGACCCATACACAATGCCTTTTCTGAAAACAATTCCCCAGCCTTCGAACATAAGAACGGCTGCAGCCCCAGCTCACCCAGGATTTCCCTGAGAACCCCCATCAAAAAAGGCTGTGTTTTGGAGGACATCCAGCGATAGAGGAAAGGGAACTCTCCTCTTCTTGTTTGATACCTCATCCTTAGACATAGCTGGAGGGAGGCTTTGAGTTTCAGGAAAACCTATTTTGGATTCGTAACTTTTGAATTAAAATCACAATTCTGTGAGGGGCAGGCTAGAGAATTACTTGCAGCATTTTGTTCTAATTAGCCTCTCTTGCATGCCATCCACTATCAAGACCCCTTGCCACTTTGGCAAGCTGTTCCCCAGACTTCCATTTAAGTTTCATACCTTAGCCACAAATCTACACTGGATAAAATGGTGCTCTCCTCTTTCCTCCTTGGATGTACATAAATCTCATTGCCCTGGATCCTTCCATCCTTTTGACTGTAAATCATCAAAGATTAAAGCTTTTATCATGCTGTCAACCAGAAAAAGACCTTTGTCTTCAGTTGGGCTTGCATCCTCCATATTTTTCTCCAACACCATAGCTTTCCCGCAGGGCCTGTGAGAAACAAACTATATCCTTTTATGACCAAGTACACTGCCAAGTCCATTGCACCTGTCCAAACCAGTTAATCCTCTTCCTCACGGAGTCTGATCATTGCCATTGTTAATTGATCCTTGTATCTGCACCACTCACAACATGACTAACCTGTTAGCCCCAAATTATCAGCACTCATACATTCCCCTTGAAGACAAAAGGCTCCCTCCATTCTCCCTTTGTAGACATCTGCGAGGGTTACTCTCCCACCCTCCTGGAGCTATTCTCAAATCTTGTGAGAGCTCTCTATTCCCTGTCAGAACAATCCATGCATCCAAACCAATCTGGACATTTTTCTCATTTCTAACCTTCCATGCCAAAAAATCAGAAATGATGTCAAAGGATCTCATGATAGCTTTCCAAAATATCAAGCTATCCTTGCATGATTTATTCCCATTCCTTACCCATTCTAGAAAGGGGACCGTCCACATGTATTTCCATACAAGACCCTCCTCCACAGAACCTAACCTGAAATCAGTCTCCGTGCAGATTTTGCAGAAAGGGCTTTTGCAACAAGATCTAATCACTTCAAATCCCAACTTCTCCATTCTTTTGGCTTGCACAAGGATTCCCATCGGACTAAAGGAAGCTTCTCTTCCATCCAGTAAAGTTTCATGAAACTTTGCTCAGATATTCTATTTACATAATGTTTGTTGCTAGCTCACACTATTTTCTGTACATTTTAAATTGCATGTTTGAAGTTTCAGCACTATTATTGGTATATAATTCTATTGTTGTCATTAGATCTCATTATTTTTGGATCGGTTCTCTTGCAGGGTTTCCAATTTCTTGTTGATGACTCTTGTGGTTTTGCAAGTATAGCAGGAGATTTCTTGGAAATTTTAGTGGATGAATATGTACACACTCCTGTTGTCTTGTATACAACTAGAGATCCGAGCAGTTTTACGAAATTTCAAGATTTAAGAAGTTCCATGAGAAGAAGACTTCATGATGCCATCTCTTTTGTCAAACTTTCATCTTTTACTGGGCTCACAGTACCAGTGGGGCTGCCTTCTTTGGCTAAAAGTATGGACATGTATCTTTGCACTTATCTTGTTAAAATTGGCAAAATTTATAGAAATGAAATCCAAACCTAGAATTTGCATAATGTTCGTTCATTTATTGTCTCTTGAGTTTTTATGAGCCCACTTGAATATGAATTAACATATTTGAATGTTTATGTACCTTGTAAAACGATGGTATTCATACCTGGGAACAATTTACTTAATTTTTTTCTATTTGTTTCTAGTACCTCATGAACTCAAAATACCTCAAAAAATGGGTATTGGAAGGAGACTTTCCAGACTGAACTTAGCTCCGGTGCTGTTTTCTGGATGTTTTCATTTGCAGAGGATAAGATTGACTGCAGTTCTTCTTATTCACAAACAAAAGTAAACAAGACAAGAATACATATTACTCAAAACAACAAACTGCAAAAAGGAAGATAAATCTATGATTTCTATCCTATTTCTTCTTTTGTTTTCTTGATCAGAGAGCAATTCCTTCACTTGAAGATTATGCTATGTGAGCATACTCATCCTGTCTCCAGTTATCCAAGGTTTGGAACCACCACCACTCTTAAACTAACCCCTCTGAACCCTAAATCATTATCTCATTGAGCATACAATGGAGCAGTAGGAGCTTGGAGGAAAAATTTGCAGCAGCATCTTGGAGGTAGTTATGAAGCTTGGAAGTTGGAAGGCAGTTTTGAGCTTGGAGCAGCAGGGAAATGGCTTGGGACAGTGGGGTAGCAGAAGATGAGTATCTTTGACGAGCCAGTGGACTCAAATGATGACAGTGAAGGTGGCACTGGCACTGATGATGTTGAAATGTTGCTGGATTGCCTAGAAGCAGAAAACCAAGCATGAGCTATATGAGACTGATAACATGCTTATTTCTTGTATAACATACATACTAGAAATTATTATTTATAGTGTAGGAATGTATCTTTGCACCATTTTATTTTTATTTTGATTCAGCTATGTCAGATTTATAATTTCATGGTTCGTGAATTCAACTATATAATTAGGCATTGCAATGTTTATATTCAATATTCGTTGTTATTTTTTATCAATGTGTTTTTCCCTATACATATATGTTTTTAGGGCCATCATCCCCTGTGCTGTCCATAAAATTAGGGGGTCTCTTGATCCATTCCTTAACCTTGTCCCCTTGTGCCTTATACCTGAGTCTTGGCTTAACATTAGTGTTGAGATTAATAAGGGGGTTGATCACTTAAAAGAGTACTATGGGTTTGAAAGGTAAAATAGAAAATTTTCAGAAAGGCTCATCCTGTTTTGGAAGAAACCAAGAAAAGAAAGTGATGAGAATGCAAAAAGGAAGGTGTGTGCTTTCTTGGAAAACAGAAAGGTCATAAAGCAAGAGAGTCTCCAAATCATCATTGAAAAAATTGGCATAGGACAAAAACTCACCAAGGCTCTGAATATCTGAAAAATCGACTTTTAGGCTTTGGTAACTTACATGCGCAAGAGTTCCAAAGCCTCCCATGCACCCTCCTGTTTTGTCAAGTGCACAACAGACATTCCTCACGTAAATCTCTCTTCTGCAACTTCTTGGCATAAGGCTTTGGCTTTGACCATGGCCTCATTGGACAATTTATGGGCCTATGGCCGCCCCCTAAGTCAGTGGATCCATGGGCCACAAAAAACTGGAAGCCATTGATTCAAGGTGATGTGGTTTGTTGTTTTTGTGGACGAGGTTTCTATGTTTTTCTATTTGAAAAAAAGAGGACAGAGATCTGATATTCATAAATGACCCCTACTTCATGGGCCCTGTTACTCGCCCATGAAGTAACTAGAGGAGATCATGTCTCGTGGCCCGCAATGGAGACAATATCCCGACCATGATGGTGATCAACATGTCCATAGATGGAAGCCCAACAACCCCCCTCATATGCCTTTATAGCTATAGATCAACCAAGGCTCATCACATCCAGACAACCCAGTGTATGGGAGATGGTAAGCTAGCGTTGCCATGAGGCATGTTAGACCTTTCATGCGAAGTGTTGTACTTAATAATTAATTTGTTGGGCATGTGGATGAGGGTCTTTGGTTGAAGTTGGATAATGGATCACTGGCTTGGAAAATTTCAAAATTGTGTTTGTTGTTTTGTTTCACCTTGGTGGTCAACGTCTGTGCCGTAGTCCCATGTTGTCACTGCCTAGGGAAAAGGGGTGCTACTGGGGGGCCCTCACAAGGGTAACGTTCCATTCCCCACCATACTTAACACTTTCCATTCTGGAGCCTCTCATAGTGTACCAAACTTCGGTAATGGGTCATGGTCCATTATCTCATGAGAAGAAGGGGCTAAAGGTCCATAGGTTGATGCAACTGCTATATATGTATATGCTATAAATGATAAAGGCCACCATAAAAGCCACATGCCATCTTGAGCTCTACCCCCTCTAATGGTAATCGCCCATGTCTTGATGCGAATGGATGCACAATTATAAAGGACCATAGCCCAGTAAGAAAATGAAGGAATAAAGCATTAAACCTGTAAAGGGGACTTGCAAATAATAACTGCGTATCAAAAGGAAATTAAGGGGTTCAGAATGCAAAACGTACTGAGGAAAGTGTATCTCAAGCAGCAAACGCTCCCTCTACAAAGGCGCTCATAGAAATGGATTTAATGATACCATAAACTGTGAAGTAAGCCTTAATTCATATCACTATCACACTTACTCTTGAAGGGTTTCTTTCTTTCCTGCTTCCTTCATAACCTATCCCTCTACTTGGGTCTTTTATTTTCTGTCTAGGTTGGCACACCTAATAGGGTTGGATGAAGGCCCTCCCATATTCAAACTTGCCAACTCACATAAGGTCTTGGGCTAGTGTGATGCTTGAAGGGGATATTGAGGTGAATTGTTTACATGGATTATATTTGAAGTAGCAACTTACTTTGCATCATTCAAAGACTAATATCTCTTATGAACATTGGTTTACCTTGTCTTATACTCTGCTTTGTTTTGGATGGCCATGACATGGTTCTTTGAGGGATGTCCTAGGCTTTCACCCAAGACGTTGTGCCTTTATTGCAGGACTTTGGCACGTGTGATGCAAAGCAGTGAGTCATCTACTGACTTGCCGACTTCTGATTGAAGAGAAACGAGGTACTATCAGGCTGCTAAATCTGGCCTGTCTTTGACCAGATTTTAGCTCTAAGTCTGACTTTACAAAACTGTCCTTTGCTGCCTTTTAGGAAAGCAAACTGTTTGGTTACTTTCTGCTGATAATTTTTGTGGTTAAGTGTCCTTTTGAGGTGCCCTTGCAAATGTTTTTCATACCAATGATTAACACATACATTATAACTCAAAACACATAACACTCCTTCTAATATTTACAACTCTAAACGTTGTTCTAACACTTCTAAGCATGCATGAAATTGACACATGTTTTTGGTCAACATGACCTTCGAAAAACCCCCATGGGGAAAACCGGTTTGGAGCAGATGTATATATTTGGAGATCTCAAAGCATAAATACAACAAGGAAAATTACAACAAGTGAACTTGGTACAATAGCAACCAATCTTGGATGCTTTGGAGTCCCTTGTTGATGTGCCTGCTGTTGAAATATTGTAACTGCAAAGAGTATTCGATTAGATCAATCCCCTTTTGTGGGTTGATCATGTCGGGCATTGTAATTGACCAAATCCCCTTTTGTGGATTGGTTAAACTCTAAATATAATATGCAAATTGAGAAGTCGCCCCCTAGGCTAATTAAAGTGGTTTTAACCACTAAGAAGACAAGTCGTCCCTGCCCAGTGAAGAGACACCTTTCCAACACTTGTCAGTTTGTATAAATAAAGGAAGCCATCGCGTCATTATCTCACTCACTTATTCGCTCATCCAATGTGCAAGTTTGGTAGCTACAGTTGGGAGAAAAAGGAAGAGAGAGGTGCATTGCTCAGTGTTGGATATTCTCTAGTGTTTTGGTTCATTGTATTGGCTATCTATATTAAGGAAGTTTTGCTGGGTTTTCTCCCCCATGAGGGTTTCCCAAGATAAATACTGTGTATCTTGTGATTGTGTTTCTCTCAGTGATCCTATCTATGCTATGGTTATCTAGTAAATTGAAAAGAAACCTAATAATAGCTTAAACCTTAACATGGTATCAGAGTTAAGCTGAAGAGAGCATCTTTCACTGGATAAAGAAAAAACGTCACTGTTGTCGTACAAGAAAAATAAGGCTTTTTGTTGAAGAGGAATATCAACCTAAAAACCATCTAGAAAAGTGCGCCCTAGCCTAGGGAACTCTTTGGCACCTTGAGCGCACATTTTCATTGGTCAAATACTCTGGAAAGTCAAACCCTAGTTTTGACTAGTACCAGAAAATCAGAAGTACTAGAAAACCAGGAAACCAGAACCAGTACCAGAAGTACCAGTCAGAATTCCGCTAGTCAAGTTTGAAGGGGGAAAATTTGGATTTTCTGAAATCTAACTTCACCAGGTTACTCGCCTCAGCCAAGCGCACCTCCTGGTAAGTTCAAATTTAAATTCTGAGCATTTTCATTTTTTGGTCATTTTCCTAGCTCCAGGTAAAGATGTCTACAAGCACTAAGCTTGTTGACAAGCTAGAAGGTGTGGAAAACTTTCTTGCCTGGAAGTATATGATTGCACTCATTCTTGAAGAGAATGACCTAGCAAGATTCATTAAAGAAGATGTACCAAAACCTATCGATGCTATAACTAAAGCAAAACACTAAAAGGACACAGTTAGGGCCAAAAGAATCATTGCAGATTCTATTAACGATCGCTTGATTCCTCAAGTGGCTTCAAAGAAGACACCAAAAGAAATGTTTGATGCCCTAACCAGGATGTATGAAGGAAAGAACATCAACTGGAAGATGAATCTAAGAGCTCAACTCAAAAGTACAAGGATGCAGAAAGGAGAAACAGTTCAAGAATATTTCTCTAGAATATCACAATTGATGGAACAACTAGAAGCAATTGGTGATACTCTAGATGAAGACGAACTCATAATGACAACCCTTAATGGTCTCACAAGACCTTGGGATGCATTCATCCAAACTATTTGTGCCAGAAAGGAGAAACTACACTTTGACAGTCTTTGGGGAGAATGCGTTCAAGAAGAAGCAAGGGTAGCTAATCGAGAAGCAATACTATCAAGAGATGAAGATCAAGCCCTAGCTGCTCATACTAAAGGAGGAAGGAAGAGGTCTTACTTCTAGAAAGAAGCTCATCAACATAAGGAGTCTTAGCCCCCAAACAAATTCATACATAAAGAATCTCACCCGACAAGGAGATTCCAGAAGTCTCAGAAAGGTCAAAGAAGAGAAAAAGATTTCTCATCGTACCAATGTTACCTTTGTGACAAAATGGGACATATTGCTAAGAATTGTCCAGCTAGAAGAGAAGAATACAAGAAGAGAAACAAGAGACACCATGCCCATACAGTTGAAGATGAAGAGCCATCCACAAAGATGATAAAAGAACAGATTGAAGACTATGTCTTAATCTTTTCCCTCTCAGGATCAGTGTCACCTAGTGAGGACACTTGGCTCATAGATAATGGTGCTTCCAAGCACAAGACAGGTCAAAGAGACATTCTCTCTTGCCTTACAGAAAAGAACTTTCCCTAGAAAGTTACAGTTGGAGATGATTATCAATACCCTATCAAAGGAGTAGGAGAATCAAATTACAAACTTGATTGAAGAACCCCAATGAAGATGAAGGATGTACTATATGTACGAGGTTTGACAAAGAACTTACTTTCTATCTCAACTTTAGATAAGAAAGGCTTCAAAGTTGCTTTCATTGATGGAGAAGTTCTTATGTGACCCAAAGGAAAAACCATGGAAGAAGCAATTGTTATTGGAAAAGAAGAAGGTGGCTTGTATAAGCTAAAAGGTCAGAAGCAGCCTTAACTTATTCCATTGAGAATCCCTGTGAACTTTGGCATAGAAGACTAGGTCACATTAACTACAAGGAATTACCATATATAAGCAAGGCAGTCACAAGTCTACCAGAATTCAAGGTTGACCATGAAGGTGTGTGCAACGGATGTGCACAAGGAAAGAACATCAAGAACCCTTTCTTGAAGAGAGACAGTAAAGAAGGAGTAGTCCTAGAGCTCATTCACTCAGATGTATGTGGCCCAATGCCATCAACCTCCATCAATGGGTATGTATACCAGTGTTGATTAAGTCGGCATCGGCAAAAAGTCGGCGAGGGTTCGAAAAAAATCGTTTCGGCAAAAGTCGGCAAAAAATCGGAAAACCACAACAAACATTAAAAAATACAAAATATATTCATTTTTTTCAAAATTTTAAACATATAAAGCAACGAAAACATCAGATAAACACATTGGCACATAAATATGGAGAAATCATTGATATATATGTAGTCACTAGTGGATGCCAAATAAAAAGTTATACATCAATGTCGATATTGAATGATGAAGGGCCTCTCCAATACAAAATGACATCACATATATAATTATAAAATGTATCTCATGATTCATCATCATGATGGAGTTTGTAGATGTCTGATATATAATGACAAATGAAACAAAACTAGCAGCTAGCTATCTAATATCAACGTCGGCCTCCGCCTCTCCCCCTTTTACGAGAAAATATAAGGGGTTGTTTGTTAGGCCTGCCCCTGACAGTAGAAGGCCCTGCATCTGATAGTGGATGACCACTGGTGTGTGCAGGAGTAGGTGCATCAATAAGTGTAGAAAGTTGTGCTAATGATTGCACATCACCCTCCATGATGTCTTCAAGCCACTCCTCCTCCTCCTCCTCCTCCCGCTCCTCCTCTCACTGTTGCTCCTCCAAGGCCTGTTGTTGTTCGGGTTCCTCATCTATCCATGCAGGTGCCTCCTCCATGGTAGGCATCTCAGACTCCACCCTCCACTTAGACAATACACCAATATTTTCCAAGGAAATGGCATCCACATCTGGTGTTCTATCAATTTGCTTCAACCATAGTCGACGATTGTAATGGACATACACCAAGTCATTGAGACGTGAGAACTCTAACCTGTAAGAGGGTCATTAAAAATTTAATGAGTTTTAACTTTTGAGGGTCATGACTCATAATATATTAGACGGTCATAGACTCATAAATTACAAATTACAATAAATGTAACTGCTCATAAGTTCTAAC
>JASDQU010507653.1:15273-41366 GCA_032191745.1 Picea mariana | reverse complement strand
GGCACCCTTGGCGCACGTGGTGCGACCTGAAGGGCACGTCGCAACAAAGGTGGTTGATGGAGTCAGCCTAACTAGCCCTAAGTCTTCAGCACCTGTATAAAACTTTAAGCTTACCCTAAACCGATTGTCGTCTAGCTTAGAATCTAAACCCTAATCCTAAGACCTTCTAGAGACCGGGGGGGATTTCAGTGTGGCCTTAACAACAGAAAATTCAAAAAAAAAATTCACCGGTGGATTGAGTAGATGTCCTTAGCTAGGAGGGTTGTTACAACTACACTCACCATTGTCCCAAGCTCGTAGAGCTTCTCTAATTGGTTGTTTCTCTCACCATTTTATCACTACCAAATGCACCCCCCACCCCCCTTCCCTTTTATCACATCCTCCAATAGATGTTGAGGGTGCCACCACCCCTTATCAAGGCCAACCCAACCCTCCATAGCCTTATGCAACTTATCTTATGACTAATCACCCATGCTCCATTTATAAATAATTTGGTCATTATACCCATGATTGTATGAACCCCCCAATAGTGGGCACTTTTGCACTCCCTTTATACCATCCAACAATAATCCATACCCCCTCTACCTGACAATATCACCATATTGCTCATTTAATACAAACATTGCTTGCTTCTTTTCTTGGGCCTCCACTTATCTTAGTGTTAAATGTTGCTCACTATTCAAGTAACACCACCTTCTCCATCAGTTACATTGCCCACTTAGTTTATGTCAAACCTTCTATCAATGAGGCTCCATTTTCTCACCATTATTGGATCTGTTCTAGCACATCTTCTAATCCTTCATTGCATCCGATGAAAGATCCATGTACACGTTATAATTTTCGAATTTAGTTTTTTTAGCATTCTCATGCCACGAGTTATGTTGCATGTGTGTAGGATATCATCAAAGGCATCATTTTTTCACGATCTTCGATAGTCCCACTTTAGGTATATTATCTAGAATGGCAGTAGGTATAGACTTACCCTCTATAAACACCACATTTCAACCTTTTTCCACCTATGAATTTTTATTTCTCTTGTAGCTTAGTTTGAGGGTTTGGAAAAATCAAAGGATGATGGTCCATATGAGTAGGGTCGTGTTATGAGTAGGGTGACTACTGCCAAGGTGACACGAATTTTTTGGGCATGAATTCTTGCATAGAGTCTGATTTTGTGGGACAGTTTTTAATCACCAAGGCCGAATCTGATCCTATTCTCCCTTGTTCTGAGTCTCTCATTCATTGGTTGGGCGATTTGCTATTCCGGAAAGAGTTCCTCATTCTAAGAATTGTTTTTGTTGTGTGTAGGTCGTGAGGTTTCCTTACACCAGCTCCATCTATGGTAGCGCTGCTGCAATATTCGGGGCACCTACAGGTTGATATATTCCAGAAATACTATTGCTGATTATTCCTTGGAGAACTGGGATCTTGAAGAACACACACAAATTGCATAACCCAGGTTCTTCTATTTATTTTCTTCTATGTATTGAGACTGATATTGTCATTATTTCCCATCTAGTTTAATCAATAGAGTGCAGAAAATACTCTTTGAATTGTGCCAATATATCAGTGTGAACATTATAAGTTTCATCTTAATTTACATACTCTTGTAAGAAGACTGTATGCGAATTGTTTGTCAAATTACCTGAATCAGAAAATTAAACAAAAATACACACAGTCTTGTGGATATAGAAGAAAACCCTATAAGGTATCTAAGGAGGTATCTTACATTGGTGTAACAACAGACTCTTCTTCTCTCATGTTTTTTCTTGTTTTGGGCTACCTCTTGACATTATCTTTGATCATGACTCTGACTTTCTCTACACCTTCTGGAAAACACTATGGAAATTACTAGGATGTCAATTTTATCTTTCTACAACCTTTCACCCTCAAACACATGGATAGACTAAAGTGATGATTCTCATTTTAGTACATGCACTTCATATTTATTACACTTGCAATAAATAGTGTGATACATATTTACATGTACTACAACACAACTATAATACGGTAGTGAATATACCAACAAGGTACCTACCAAGTCTTTTTGTCTTCTATTGTGGGGTTTTGTTGTACTTGTTGTTGCTGTCTCAGACATCCCTTTTGTGGTCTATTTCTTGGAAAATTGTCCCTCTGTCCATATTGACGGAGATCGAACCCTAAAGGTTTGATCCATGAACCTAAACTAATTTTCTGATCATATACAAGAGTTCTACATCCACACATGTGACAGATACATCTTTCATTGATCAGGAGGTAAGCTAAAGGTTTGTTTTTTACACTATGAAATTTTGTTTGTATTAAGATCTATTTATATCTTTTCTCGTATGTGTTGATCTAGTAAACAAGAATTTAAAAGCATTTTGTTTTTCAATTTTTTCCCTAATTCTAACAAACTCAAAACCAACTACTTGTGGATATGCGTACTTAACCAAAATTCCATGATGAATATTATGTCATTAAAAGTATGCGTACTTAACCAAAATGCCACGATGAATATTATGTCATTAAAAGAGTAATTGTTACCCCTTCAAAAWTACACTGGMATTTTCAAACATTTATCTAGTGTTGCAKATMTGAAGGTTGAATTYGGTTGAAGGATAGATTACTTTTCCAGAACTTCTTAAAGTTATCCATGCATACTAATTCCAAGGAACAATTCTCGGGGACTATTTGTAGTGGTCAGTTCAAACCCATGCTATCTTGGAAGAGTTGTCCCATGTGGATCACAGATATAAGTAAGAACACTTGAAACCTTAAGATCATAACTGGATTACTGATCCAAGGGACTTTCTGATAGGATGTAATGTCCCTTTCCAAATAGGAGCTCTAGAAGAGGAGGCTTAATGGTCTAAACTGCCTCGTTAGATTATAGCCAGGGCCAAAGAGGGGTAAACAGGGTTACTAGAGGTCACTCCAGTCACAGGTGTTATATTCAGAAAGTGACATTGAGCTAACAAGGGTTAAAAGTGCTTTTAAGTCATTATGAGCTAAAAATAGAAGTCAACAGTGAATTAGGGTTTCAGCAGTGATTTAGGGTTTCAACATGATTTAGGGTTTTGAAAATCAACAGTGAATTAGGGTTTCAGCATGATTTAGGGTTTTGGAAAGCTATAAAGGAAGGGTCAGCGACCTAATTCATCATTATCCAGATTATGACTTGTCATTGAGGAGAAGAGGTGCATCTCAGGAGAGATAGTTCAGTGTGTTCTAGGAGAAAGACACCAGTTGGCTGATTTTGGTGTTGAAAGACATACCCTAGTCACCGGGAAGATCATCTAGGTCTTCCATCATTATTCATTGATTCCACAGTGCTCCCATATTCTGGGTATTATCTTTTAGTTGCTTATTTGTATTACGGCTAATATCCTTTTGTCTTTTGATCTAGTCGAGTGTTTCTATTTTATTCAGCCGTAGTTGCTTATTTATATTCCAGCTAAGATCCTTTATATGTTGATCTAGTCGAGTATTGTCAGTTATTCAGCCACATTTAGCCATTTTGTAATCCACAAAGATATCATAATACAAACTTGCAGTCCTTTGTCGCGTTTATTATTTGTATGATCATTTATATGCTGTAAACCTTTGATTCTACACACACATTAATAGTGTTTCCTAGACTAGCCAAGTCAGGAACATTACAGTGGTATCAGAGCTTTAGTCCTGCCAGCCTGTGACTAAAGACAATGAATGCAGTAGAAGACTCAAAGGGCTGTGAACACGTAGGTGATGAATATGTCACTTACAATAGGCATCAGGAAAGAAGGCATAGGCCTAATTTCCCCCCTTTTCCTCCTAGCTCAGAGGAAGAGGAAGAGGCACACAAAGAAGCAGAGACAAGGGAAGAGCGCGAGGCAAAGAGGATGCTAGGAGAAAAAAATGAGCGACCAGAGGGCAGTGGAAAGGCCCTCGTATATCCAGAAGTAACTTTCATGCAGGTTATCAATGGTATGTTAGCTAGTCAACAAACCATGTCTCAATCCTTGGCATAGGTGGTTGATATAATATTGGCTAAAGTGGGCACCCCAGATACACAAGTCCCACATGCAGCACAAGCAAACTTGGGAGCAGGCAGTAGACCCCAGTCACCCTCTCGCACATACACCTCCACAAGTAGGATTCCCAGACCCTTGTTTCCCAGTTTCCAGAGGGCACCCCCGGTAGCATCACCGCCACCAATAGCACAGAGGTCACCCACTCATGCCAACGACATTGCAGAGTATAGGAGGGAGTACGCAGCATTGGGTCATGAATTCCATTAGGACATGACCTTATTCGAGTACTGTGGACTCAGACTCAGGAACCGCCCCAAAGAGCCATAGAGGGGAGGACCACAACAGAAATAGGGGCATAACCTCGATTTCATCCGAAATTTTGGGAAACTCACCATCCCTTCTTTCGATGGATCGTCCAAATACACCGCTAGAGATTGGGTATGTTAATGTTTAAGCCATTATTATAGATGTTTTAATTTCATTAGATAACAATAGCATAATCCAAGATCACTGAGAAATACACAATCACAAGAGACACAACATTTATCCTGGGAAACCCTCTAGGGGAAGAAAACCCAGCAAAACTTCCTTAATATAGATAGCCCATACAATGCCAAGAGATATCTATGCTAAAACAGAAAGTCCTCTCCAAGATATGTGCCACTCTCTCTCTCCTTTGTCGGTAACAGATCAAAACTTGTCTCTCAAACTGAGCAAGTGAGATATGTCCAAGTGAGGCGCTAGCCTCCTTTATTTATACAAGTTATAGCACGTGTGAAGTGTCTCTTCACTGACAGGGCTGACTTCTCAAACTAGGTGGGTAAACCCACCTTTACTATATTTCTAGATCTCTTTATTAACTGTTGGGGCCGACTTCTTATTCTGCCTATTATAATTGTCTGTTGACCAATCCGCAAAAGGGGATTTGGTCCTATTACAATAACCGACATGATCAATCCACAATGGGAATTGATCCTATGAATAATATTTCAATAATAATAAGAATACTCTTTTCAATTACAATATTTCAACAGGGTACAGAAGCTAGACACATATTACAAGCTCAACCAGATGACCGAGATAGAGGCCATCAGTTTCACGACCTTACACTTGGAGAGTGAGGCACACGAGTGGTGGTATGATGGACTGGTGACATTGGGTCACAGTCGCATCACCTCCTATAGGGAGTTTATAGATAGGCTCATGGATATGTTTGACAGGAAGGATCCAGAGATACACTTCAGGGATCTAGCCCAATTGAGACAAACTGGCACAGCAGAGGCATTCATCACAGAGTTTCAGCAGGTAGCCATGGTAGTGAAAGATATATCAGAACCCAGACTGATCATGCTATTCAAAGAATGACTCACAGAGCCTTTGAGAGGATGGGTGAAGGCATACAGGCCTCCCACTTTGTAGGATGCCATCCTTCTCTCTCAAGACCTGGCAGACTCAGTGCCAAAGACTAAAACTTTCTCCAAACCATTTTTACCCTAGAGGGATCAAGACATGAAGCCATTCCTGAGAGAATGGAAGGGCAAGGAGAAGTTGGATGATAAGACTAGGCGAGATATTATGAGGAAGAAGCTTTTCTTCAGCTACAGAGATCCTTGGGTCCCAGGCCACAGGTGCATGGGCAAGGGAGAGATTCATTATATTGAGGTAGCAGTAGACAACATGGACAGTGAGGAGGATGAGCAGGACAGTGGATCCACTAGTTCAGAGGAGGAGTCAGCACTAGCAGAGGAGTAGCTTCCCTGTAAACCACCAACACCAAGAGGAGCCCATCCTCCGGTAGTCCCACAACCGCCAGAGTAGGCTAATAGGAGGAAACTAGCAAAGGGGGGAGTCGTAGAGACCCTTTCTGGTGTTCCCAGTTATGATACCCTCCGTATTAGAGGGATTATTTAGGGGCAATGGGAAATCACCCTGATAGATGGTGGGGGCACCCACAACTTCATCAATGCTTCACTAGTATTGAGATAGGCACTTCAGACAGAGGAGTTTGAGGGGTTTGATGTTGTGGTAGAAAATGGCCACACAGTGGCGTGTCTAGACAGAGTTCCAAACTTAGAGATGAAGTTAGGCAACTACACAGTGAGAGACACATTTTATGTGGTTGACCTATCAGACACAGATGTGGTGTTAGGAGTTCAGTGGATGATTACCTTGGGAAAAATCAGTACCAACTATCAAACCTTGGAAATGGGATTCAGAGATCAGGATGGGAAGAAGGTTGTAATACTACATCTTTCTTTTCTTTCTCAGCTTCATTAAGCTTCTTCAATGTATCTGGATTACGATGTTCTATAAGTTCTTTCTGGAAAGTTTCAATTGATGGCTCATAGTCTTTAGAACATTTAGCCATCTTAACATATGCAGTTCCTTTTGTAGTCAAAGCCCGAGAAATCATTTTATAATCTGAATGTAGCTCCCTCCCTCTTTCAATAGCCTTGTCACAGTCTTTAATGCATTCTTCATACTGTAAAGAGAAAGAGACAAAATATTGATTACCAAATTCAACAAACAAGAAACGAAGAACATGCAAATGATTTTATAATCAAGTCTAGGCCACATAATTTTTTATACTAAGCACTTTAGAAACACAAAGTCAGTCTCGTCCTCTGCCCCAATGCCTCATTGTTTCTTCCAAAGCAAGCTACCTTAATACCAAGCACATATCCGTCTTTAATTATATTTGCATTTAATACTCTATTTCTATGGGACTTAAATTCTAGTAGCAGCAGACTTCATTTCTACATTTCGTCTTCAGCATCCTAACTGCATTATAGAACCTTCAGAATTTTTCCTCCTAAAACACCCTCTAAAAAAGTGGCGATCAACATCCTACCTTTCCCATTTCCATATAGACAGCTACTCTGTTTGTTAAAAAGGAGATATCCTCATCATCCAGATCCATTGCCTTTGTATAGTGCTAAATACAAATCTCAAAATATTTCCTTTCATAAGCTGCATTTCCAAGTTCCTTTTCCTTTTGTGCCTCTGCTTTCCGAGACTTCTTGTCTTTCTCCTCATCTGAAATATCCATTGGTTCTGGCTCTGGCTGAGGTTCTGGTTCTTGTTTTGGCTGTGGTTGTGGCTTGGGTGAGCCAATATTCTCAAAAGCATCCTCCTCTAATGTGGCATTACGTAAGTTAACATTTAGTAACACACCTAGAACCTGCATCATGCTTTGGTCACTAAGGTACAGATTAATATTGTTAGGATTTTTCTAAACATCTTGAATCATCTTAACAAAATCAGGTTGCTGCAAAAACATTCTTGTCTTTGGGTCTGCTGTTAATTTTGCCCACAATTTCGGCCCCTGAAATATGGTTTTAAATGGAGAGGATGGGGCCCATGATCTACTTGTTGCATGTGCATCAACAAGGCCTGATTTTGATGCTTCATTAGAAGGATCAAGCTCCAAGCCCTTTTTGTAAGAAGAAATTGCATCATCATATTTTCCAAGACCAACATATGCTGCCCCAAGCCTGCTATAACCCTTGGAACAATCTACCTTAATTTCCACCATCTTCTTAGCATCCTGAAGTGCATCACTATAGTTATGCAATGAAGCATATGCTGCAGACTGATTTGAATATAAAACATGATTGGTCAGAGCAAGAACTATTGCTTCAGAGAAATGTTTTATAGCTTCCTCGTAGTTTCCTGTAGAAAATGCTGCATTTCCTTTTGCTTTTTCTTCATCAGCCATTTCTTTCTGCAAACCTAACTATTTTCATTGAACAAGTCAAATTAGAAACATCAGTCATCATGTATTTCAGATTTTGTCAAGATGAATATAGATTTACACTCTACTCATTGTGTGTTTTATTACAACAATTCTTATAGGGATTTTTGCATATGCTTGGGAGCAATGGTGGGGGTTAAAGTGATGAGGCACTCTATTTCATTTGAATGCTTGTTTGTTGCCCCATTTGTTGTTTCACAATTCCATATGAAAGCATTTCACAACAAAGGAATATGTTTGCATGCCCATCCTTTGGTATGTTCAGAGCTTTCTCTCTTGCTTTGCAACTTCATAAAATAGGAGTGATTCAACTTGGAGAAGCAACTTTGAAGGCCATTCCTTCAAGCCTTGTGTAAAAGTTTGCAATCAACACTTGAACTTAAGGTGAAGAAATCAAATGCAAAGAAAGATATCAAGAATGGTTTCTTTACAATGCTTCTTCCACCAAAAACTCTTCAAACAATAGTAGCATCCCTTCAACATAAGATTTACAAAATGGAAAATGCGAGGGCTTGATCCAATGAAAGGATTCATCAATAAACTCAAGCTTGCAAATATTAAATAATCAAGAAAACTATTAACAAGTCTTTGAGCTGAAAATGAAAAAGACCATGAGTATGTCAACAACAACATGTAGAGAAATTTTTGTACTCCCATTTAGCTTCTCTATTTGCATAGGAAAAATTGAAACCTCAAGACAAGCTTGAAATATCTCTTGCTCTGGCTCATGGACATCAAGACATAGTTCTTTCTTTGGCATTGTTAATGGATTCAAAATGCATTCTATTCATTTGCAATCAGATTTCTTCATTGTCCAACAACCCTCTATCAACCTTGAC
This sequence comes from Picea mariana, assembly GCA_032191745.1. NCBI lineage: Eukaryota > Viridiplantae > Streptophyta > Pinopsida > Pinales > Pinaceae > Picea > Picea mariana. The sequence continues at coordinate 32,781 of JASDQU010507653.1, read as the reverse complement.
GATGGAAAATCAATTTTCATTCCCAACTAGTAGCTCCGGACACCAAGAAGCTCAACACTTTCCTTCTGGTGATAAAAATCATGCCAAAGAGGTTTCTAATCCTATTTTCACATACTAAAGTGTTGTAGCTTGCCATTAAAACTTGGCATTGTTGCTTCAACAACCCATAAGTTTGCAAATCTATTTTTGAAGGAGAGTACACTACTCTTGAAGCTTTTGAGGGCTGTTGAACAGTTCAAAGGTGGAAAAAAAGTTGTTTTGGTTGTTGTAATGGCTTTGGATGAGCTCAGCCTTGCAAAATGCATTGAAAAATGCTAAGAGCAACCAACAAGGAGAAATATGAATGATTCTTGACCTTCGTTGATTGGAAGGATATAAATTCCCGGAATGCCTACTAAGTGTGTAGCCTTTGTGCACACCAATATGCTCCACCTTGAAAATCTAGCAATCCGTGCACCATATTCTCAAGAAATGAATAACTCCACAAAGCAAATGACCAAAAATATTGTGCCAGAATGCACACAGCTTGCCATTATCATGCATCAAAGCTCCATAATTTTTAGATTTCGTAAGAAGCTTATAAAGACCTCCTTTAGGTAGTTCATTGGCCAAAATGCAAGAGGGATGAAATCTCTTATCACACACTATTTTTCATCAAACTGAAGCTTACATTTCCAATCTTTAATGATTGAGATAGAGAAGAAATTCTTAGTCAACCGAGAACAAAAAAAGCATTATGCAAAACAAGAACATCACCTAAAGGCATCTTGTCTAGTTTTTTGTCAGTGATAATCTCTAGATATGTAGTATTACCACCCATGGTCACTTGCATACCCATTTCCTTTTCATGGAACTTGCTAAAAGTATTTTGATTATATGTCATATGTCATGAAGCTCCACTATCAACATATCAACCAACACTTGAAATAATATTTAATGTAATTGCCAACCCATCAAATTGGATGAACTATCAACAGTTTATTTATGTCCAGAGTCTTATCATGTTTATCCATGACCTCCTGACTGATATGATATAATTCCACATTCTTATCAACTAACTCTGCATTTTTCTTCTTGATTTGTTTCTCAGAGATTTCTAACTCATAAACCTTCTTAAGAAGTTGGTTTTTCTTCTGTGACCTGACTGGTAATTGTCTGCTAGCAGATGCTTCTACCAAAGGTGTACTTTGTTCCTCTGGAGGAGTAGGAGTTGGTAGATTTGGGTAATCATCAACAGCTTGACCAGTTTGTTCTCCACCTTGTGCTCTGGTCTGTTCCTGTTCAGGTTCAGAATCACTGTATGGTAGGTTCAAGGGGTAGTCTCCCTCAGCAAAACCCTCAGTTTGCTCACCTTCTTCGCCAAAATTTAATTTCCTTTTGGCTCTCTTACGTTTGACAGAGGATGACTCTGTTTGATCCTTTGGAGGTGAGTTGGCCCTTCTCTTCCTCCTACTACTCTTATGGGTAAGAGACTTCTTTGCTGCAGGTTTCTCTCCCTTTTTGTCTTGTTGTAGATCAGTTGGGAACTCATTCCAGAATAGGAAATAGTTCCAGTCAACCTCCTTCTTCCTCAAATATTCCTTAACTATCAGTGTGATCAAACCCTGGTGTGACAATCTGCTAGCTACCTTGGTAGGCTTTACTTTAACTTGCCAAGCCATCTTGGTGAGTGCCTTGTGAAGGTAGTAAGGTAAGTTAATAGGATACCTTCCAGTGAAGTGGTTCAAAAGCTTAAAATGATAGAACATTACCCTATTATACATGCCTTCACAGGTAATATAGGCAAATATGGCCTTCAACAGAGCCTGCCATTTTCGCTCAAGAAATGACATTGGTATGTCCTTCTTCCAGATGAGGATTTTATGTTGAGGTTGAAGATAAGATATGAATTCAATGTCTGCTGGTATAGTGGTCTTGAACCAGCACTCACCTGACCTAGGAGGACCAGTGATCTCTGTGATTGCAGCTTCATCTACTACAAACTCCTCCTTTCCTATGACATCTCTCCTTCCATCATATGACAGGGCAAAAGCTTCTGATAATTGTTGATGAAAGTTTTCCAACTTTTCACAGTAGGAGAAAACACCAACCAGCTTGAAGAATTTGGCCACTTCAGGGTGTGCCTCCAAGTACTAGGTCCCATAAAATTCAGACCTAAGAGTTGGTCCTGCTTTCGGCATTTTCTTGAGTTAGTTGAAACTTGTTCCTGCAAATTAGAAAAAACCTGTGAGTTGGGGAGACAATACACCTAAAATCAGGAGGAAACAGTAGATGTATGTCGAATTGAAAGGCAAAAAATAGGGATGACTTGGGTTATATGAGATAGACCAAATCTTTAACAAGTCATAACCAAAAACTCAGGCTTGATTATAGCTGAAAACTCAAACTTAATGAAACAAAGAAGACTCGGGCTTTTGTGGCATTTGGATTACAGATGGAGTTGTAATATGCATAACAGAAAACTTGACTTTCATATGGTATAATGACAATGACTGCAAACTTGGGTTTGATAACAAAATCAAAGGGATTTCATATAATGAACATAAATAAGACTTCGGACTTGATTGATAAAATAATGGATTTCAAATCATAATTAAATTGGGAATCATCATGAATATATCTCTCGGGACATGAAGTTATGAGGGCCATGTGAATCATCAAACAGTTAGACGAAACAATCACTTCATAGATTTCTGTGTATGCCATGGTTTCAAGTCGAAATGACAAGTGGGGGTCTTGCAAATACTATAGAGCATCAAACCTTGATCGAATGTAATAATACCACCTTACATCACCGATTCATTTGATTTTTGGCAGTTATATTTTCATTATTGCACCAGTTGACATCTAGATCGTGCGAAAACACAGGCCTTGATCTTTCCACGGTAACACATTTTCGGTGGTTAATCGGGCTTTGTTTTCCACTTTTAACCACCAAAAGCCAAAGCTTTTGGCGGTTAATGAACTCTTCACAGGTTTGCCTAAACCACCGAAACCTGTAACTCTCCCTTTTGCTAAAGAGAATCAATTCCGATGTTTATTTCAAGTTTATTTACAACAATAGGCTCTCTAAAAAGACTATAAAAATTTAGAAATAAATCTTTGATGTACTCTCTATCACCTAAAATTGACAAAACTGATTGTGCTATTTTAGGAGATAACATAACCTACAAATGCATCCTCAACCACTTCCGAATAAACATGGATGATCAAGCTAAAAATAGAAGACAACATGGCTAAGTTAATGCTAAGCGCATCTCTAGAACGAATGCCTTGTCCTCATGCACTTCGTGTCATGAGGACAAGGCTTTGAAATCTTCATGATGGAGAGGATGATGTATCCATAGGTTATCACCTTCCAATGCATATGAAATACATGGAACAATTATGTGCTTACTCTTATCATTACATGGACAGAAAAAACCATGCTCTGTCCAAGAACATGGCTATGTCTCATAGCTTGATACAATTTCAAGTGAGAGTGATCAGAAACAAAGGCACTATGTAGGCTCGACAATCCTTGAGAATGATGAACATCACTATACAAGTGAAGAAAACCTTGATGATGAAGGCTCTGTTGTGAAAGACTACTTACATGGCAGGTCATATGATGTTTTACTGGCTCTTTCAGAGGAATATGAAGAATGGATGTCTAAGAATGAAGAAGTAGAGAATTGGTGTGGTAGGGACAACTCAGATTTACAAGATAAAGTTGAACAGAACAAGTGTGATGAAGGTGATATTTCTCCTCCTGATAATGATGGGTTAGACAATCTGAAAAATAATTTGTTGTTTGAGATGTGCTTGTGCAAGAGAGAAATCTAACACATGCTAGCTTTCCCCCACGGTGGAATGATCTTGTTCGAGATGTGTATATGCTTGTGTAAGAGGGAAAGCTAGCACATGCTAGCTTTCCCCCATGGTAGGATGATGTTCGAGATGCACTTGTGCTTGTGCAAGAGGGAAAGCTAGCATGCACTAGCTTTCCCCAACACTGGAATGATGTTGTTCAAAATGCACTTATGCTTGTGCAAGAGGGAAAACTAGCATGCGCTAGCTTTCCCCAACACTGGAATGATGTTGTTCGAGATGCGCTTGTGCTTGTGTAAGAGGGAAAGCTAACATGCACTAGCTTTCCCCCATGGTGGAATGATGTTGTTCGAGATGCACTTCTTCTTATGCAAGAGGGAAAGCTAACATGCGCTAGCTATCCTTAATGGTGGAATGATGTTGTTTGAGATGTGCTTGTGCTTGTGCAAGAGGGAAGTTTAGCATGTGCAAGCTTTCCTCCATGCTATAATGATGTTGTTCGATATGTGATTGTGTTTGTGAAAGAGGGAAACATGGCACACGCTAGCTTTTCCCCACAATGGAATGATGTTATTCAAGACGTGCTTGTGCTTCTGCAAGATTGAAAGTTAGCATGCACTAGTTTTACCCCATGGAGGAATGATGTTGTTTGAGATGTGCTTGTGCTTGTGCAAGAGAGAAAGCTAGCACACGCTAGCTTTCCCCCATAGTGGAATGATCTTGTTCGAGATGTGTATATGCTTGTGTAAGAGACATGCTAGCTTTCCCCCATGGTAGGATGATGTTCGAGATGGGCTTGTGCTTGTGCAAGAGGGAAAGCTAGCATGCGCTAGCTTTCCCCAACACTGGAATGATGTTGTTCAAAATGCACTTGTGCTTGTGTAAGAAGGAAAGATAGCATGCGCTAGCTTTCCCCCATTGTGGAATGATGTTGTTCGATATGCACTTGTGCTTATGTAAGAGGGAAAACTGAAACATGCTAGCTTTCCGTAATGGTGGACTGATGTTGTTTGAGATTTGATTGTGCTTGTGCAAGAGGGAAGTTTAGCATGTGCAAGCATTCCTCCATGCTAGAATGATGTTGTTGGAGATGTGCTTGTGTTTGTGAAAGAGGGAATGCTAGCATAGGGTAGATTTTCCCCACAATGGAATGATGTTATTCGAGATGCACTTATGCTTATGCAAGAGGGAAAGCTAACACTTGCTAGCTTTCCTTAACGGTGAAATGATGTTGTTTGAGATGTGTTTGTGCTTGTGCAAGAGGGAAGTATCACATGTTCAAGCTTTACTCCATGCTAGAATGATGTTGTTCGAGATGTACTTGTGTTTGTGAAAGAGGGAAAGCTAACACACACTAGCTTTTCCCCACAATGGAATGATGTTATTCAAGATGTTCTTGTGCCTCTGCAAGACTGAAAGTTAGCATGCACTAGTTTTACCCCACGAAGGAATGATGTTGTTCGAGATGCGCTTGTGTTTGTGCAAGAGAGAAAGCTAGCACACGCTAGCTTTCCCCCACAATGGAATGATCTTGTTCAAGATGTGTATATACTTTTGTAAGAGGGAAAGCTAGCACGTGCTAGCTTTCCCCCATGGTAGGATGATGTTCGAGATGCGTCTGTGCTTGTGCAAGAAGAAAAGCTAGCATGTGTTAGCTTTCCCCAACACTGGAATGATGTTGTTCGAGATGCGCTTGTGCTTGTGTAAGAAGGAAAGCTAGCACGCACTAGATTTCCCCCATGGTAGAATTGTTGGACACACCTACCACACTTAGAGGGTGGGGGGGTGAATGAGTGTGGGGCTCTTTTTCCAAAAACTTCCCTCTTGCACAAAAACTCATCAATTAGCATTCAACATTTATTCATTACCCATTGTTGTCATTTATAACCAGTTAGATGTGAGCACATATCAGCAACATATATCAACAATATATCATCAACAAGTCATCACCACAATGAACACAAGGAACACAAGATGTATGTACAATTTTCTTTTTATTATGGACTTCAATCCTTGGGGTTTATCAGCAACAACTGAATAGAGTACAACTCTACAAGAGCACCAGCTCTATAATGCAAGACTCAGCTTACACCCTCAGCACCAGCTGAGATGAGGCAACAATCCTCAACATATATCAATCTGTCAATAGGTACGCAACCTGTCAGTAGTGAAGCCTGTGTGGGAACCCCCCCTGGCTCACTATAGCCCGCGTGTGAACGCGGCCAGTGTATAATGAAACGAGCGTGTACTTCTAAGCAACTAGGGTTTTGCTTTTCTTCACATGTTCATATCCTCTGCAACCTGCAATCACTTACTCTTCTGTCTTCCACTGTCCAAACTGACCCACAGCCAGTCACAACACATCCAAGCTCTCCAATAGCTTGCTCATGCTCCAAAACAAATCAAGATGAATGCTATCTCAATCATGTATAAATAACTAGTATACCATAGCAATCATGTCACTATTGAATCACAAGAGTGTTGCTCACTCCATCAACCAAATCAACCAAACTGAGCCACATCATAGAAACCATACCAAAAATTCCCTAAGCATTCACAACACATCAAACAATAGTATCCATCAAGACAATAATGTAACCATACCAGTGTCTGAGTGATAGATCTGAGGCCATAGAATGAAGATCTGGAACCTGCCTCATCATCCAAGAGCTTGGAACCAACTCAAACAAAAATCTCCATGATTATATCCACTCCACACTCCCTGTACACAGTCAGCCCGCGTGTACACTCACCCTATACATAGACAACCCGTGTGTACACGCACCCTATACATAGACAGCTTGCGTGGACATAAAAAAATAGGGTTTTCTGTGAATCCAAGACTTTTTTCATCAAGATCTCCGACATTTCCGAAACTTTGATGCATCCATGAGATCCTCCTCTCACTCTCTTCCTCATAATAGATATTTAATCATCCTCAAGAGATCCACATCAATAGGATGCTCTCACAAGAAGCTCTCCATCAATACTCCACAAGATATTCACAAGAAGCTCTCCATTAATCCACAAAGGATTCTCACACATGTACATTTCACAAAAGATCATAGCTTCTTATTTATACTTTCATCTTCTAGGTCACTTAACCCATTTTTAGGTTACTTAACCCATTTCTAGGTCACTTAGCCTATTTTCCTTATTTTAGGGTTAACCACTTTCCATGAATAAAAAGTTCTCGAATACTTTATCATTTAAATATTCCTTCTTGATTTTGTCACTTTATTTTATCATTTAAATAATCTTTCTTGATTTTCTTACTTTACTTTATCATTTAAATAATGATTTCTTCTTTTCAAGCACTTTGACTTCTTTGACCTTTTGGGGCTTCGAACCATCATATGGGGGTCCTTCAACTTTGTAGAGACATAACTCTCAAACCGTGAGGAGTTATGTGACATTCCACATACCACCGGAAATGGCATGACAAGCACTATTCATCTAGAATAGTTTCACCAACAAATTCATTGATCTTTATCTCATTATTCCACATACAAGCATGGGTCCTCCAACCGTTCTCCTAGGATAACTCAATCCGTAAAGCATCTTCCCATGAGGGCTTTCACCCTAAGAGGACCACTTTGGAGTTCATCCATTTGTGCACCTTATCAACCATGATAAGATAATAATGATTCATCTTTGCATCAATTCATCACTGCATCATATATATAAACTATGCATCATGTATCAATGACAACTTATTGATCCATCTTCATCAATGCATCATATCAATGATCCATATTTATCAATTGGTTTCCACTTGGACATCTATCATTCTCATCAAGGGCATCATATCAATGATCCATCTCTATCAATTGGTTTCCACTTCGACATATATCATTCACATCAAGGGAATCATATCAATCAATTACTTGACATCAATCAATCAAACCAAACCATTTACATTAATGGCATATGATCCAATAATCTCCCAAATAATCAAACCATTGGCATCAATGACAACATGATCCAACAAGAATGATGTTGTTCGAGATGAACTTGTGCTTATGCAAGAGGGAAAGCTAACACACGCTAGCTTTCCTTAATGGTGGAATGATGTTGTTTGAGATGTGCGTGTGCTTGTGCAAAAGGGAAGTTTAGCATGTGCAAGCTTTCCTCCATGCTAGAATGATGTTGTTCGAGATGTGCTTGTGTTTGTAAAAGAGGGAAAGCTAACACACGATAGTTTTTCCCCACAATGGAATGATGTTATTCAATACATTCTTGTGCTTCTGCAAGACTGAAAGTTTGTAAGGTAGCTAGAGAGGTAGTGGGGGGGCCCAGAGGGCCCATAGTGATAATAGTGGAGGTCATTCAATGTAAGGTGGACTAGATCCACTATATTATTAAATAAGGNATAATAAATGGGTAATTATATATAATAAATGTAAGAGGACTTCTTAGAAGGTTCTACTTCTAGAAGATTCCTCCTCTAGAATGTTCTTAGGTGATGGTAGAACTATATAAAGGGGCTGAAGCAATGTAATGAGACATGAAAATAAGTGTTGTATTTGGAGCAGTAGCTCAATAGGAGGATGCCCCCTCGAAGAGGCAAGTGAACAGGAGAGGATCCCTTCCATAATAGGATCGATTGTATGGTGTTGCCCTACCTCAAGGGTTTGATAGTAATAAAGGGGATTTTGCATATTGTTCTTGTATATCTGTTGTGGTGATTTTGTATTCAGTCTTTGGTTCTTAACAAAGTTATGAACATTGCTTTCTAGAAGTAGAACCTTCTAAGAAGTCCTCTTACATTTATTATATCTAATTACCCATTTATTGTATCTAACTACCATAGTGGGCCTTATTTAATAATATAGTGGATCTAGTCCACCTTACATTGAATGACCTCCACTATTATCACTATGGGCCCTCTGGGCCCCCCCACTACCTCTCTAGCTACCTTACAAAGTTAGTATGCACTAGTTTTACCCCACGNTGTTCGAGATGCACTTGTGCTTGTGCAAGAGAGAAAGCTAGCACACGCTAGCTTTCCCCCACAGTGGAATGATCTTGTTCGAGATGTGTATATGCTTGTGTAATTGGGAAAGCTAGCACGCGCTAGATTTCCCCCAAGGTAGGATGATGTTCGAGATGCACAACACTGGAATGATGTTGTTTGAGATGCGTTTGTGCATGTGTAAGAGGGAAGGCTAGCACACACTATATTTACCCCATGGTGGAATGATGTTGTTTGAGATGCACTTGTGATTGTGTAATAGGGAAAGCTAACACACGCTAGCTTTCCTTAACGGTGGAATGATGTTATTCGAGATGTGCATGTGCTTGTGCAAAAGGGAAGTTTAGCATGTGCAAGCTTTCCTCCATGCTAGAATGATGTTGTTCGAGATGTGCTTGTGTTTGTGAAAGAGGGAAAGCTAGAACATGCTAGATTTTCCCCACAATGGAATGATGTTATTCAAGACGTGTTTGTGCTTCTGCAAGACTGAAAGTTAGCATGCACTATTTTTACCCCACAGAGGAATAATGTTGTTCGAGATGCGCTTGTGCTTGTACAAGAGAGAAAGATAGCACATGCTAGCTTTCCCCCACAGTGGAATGATCTTGTTCGATATGTGCATATGCTTGTGTAAGAGACATGTTGGATTTCCCCCATGGTAGGATGATGTTCGCGATGTGCTTGTGCTTGTGCAAGAGGGAAATATAGCATGCGCTAGCTTTCCCCAACACCGTAATGATGTTGTTCAAAATGCACGTGTGCTTGTGTAAGAGGGAAAGATAGCACGCGCTAGCTTTCCCCCCTTATGAAATGATGTTGTTTGATATGCACTTGTGCTTATGCAAGAGGGAAAACTAACACGCGCTAGCTTTCCTTAACAGTAGATTGATGTTGTTTGAGATTTGATTGTGCTTGTGCAAGAGGGAAGTTTAGCATGTGCAAACATTCTTCCATGCTAGAATGATGTTGTTGGAGTTGTGCTTGTGTTTGTGAAAGAGGGAATGCTAGCACAGGGTATCTTTTCCCCACAATGGAATGATGTTATTCAAGATGTGCTTGTGCTTCTGCAAGACTGAAAGTTAGCATGCACTAGTTTTACCCCATAGAGGAATGATGTTGTTTGAGATGTGCTTGTGCTTGTGCAAGAGAGAAAGATAACACACACTAGCCTTCCCCCACAGTGGAATGATCTTGTTCGAGATGTGTATATGCTTGTGTAAGAGGGAAAGCTAGCACACGCTAGCTTTTCCCCATGGTAGGATGATATCTGAGATGCACAACACTGGAATGATGTTGTTCTAGATGGTCTTGTGCTTGTGCAAGAGAGAAAGATAGCAGGCGTTATCTTTCCACCATGGTGGAATGATGTTGTTCGAGATGCACTTGTGCTTATGCAAGAGGGAAAGATAACATGCACTAGCTTTCCTTAATGATGGAATGATGTTGTTTGAGATGTGCTTGTGCTTGTGCAAGAGGGAAGTTTAGCATGTTCAAGATTTCCTCCATGTTGGAATGATGTTGTTTGAGATGTGCTTGTGTTTGTGAAAGAGGGAAAGCTATCACACACTAGATTTTCCCCACAATGGAATGATGTTATTCAAGATGTTCTTGTGCTTCTGCAAGACTGAAAGTTAGCATGCACTGGTTTTACCCCATAAAGGAATGATGTTGTTCGAGATGTGCTTGTGCTTGTGCAAGAGAGAAAGCTAGCATGCACTAGCTTTCCACCATGGTGGAATGATGTTGTTTGAGATGCACTTGTTCTTATGCAAGAGGGAAAGCTAACACGCGCTAGCTTTCCTTAACGATGGAATGATGTTGTTTGATATGTGTTTGTGCTTGTGCAAGAGGGAAGTATCGCATGTTCAAGCTTTACTCCATGCTAGAATGATGTTGTTCGAAATGTGCTTGTGTTTGTGAAAGAGGGAAAGCTAACACATGCTATCTTTTCCCCACAACGGAATGATGTTATTCAAGATGTGTTTGTGCCTCTGGAATACTGAAATTTAGCATGCACTAGTTTTACCCCACGAAGGAATGATGTTGTTCGAGATGTGCTTGTGTTTGTGCAATAAAGAAATCTAGCACATGCTAGCTTTCCCCCACAGTGGAATGATCTTGTTCAAGATGTGTATATACTTGTGTAAGAGGGAAAGCTATCACGTGCTAGCTTTGCCCCATGGTAGGATGATGTTCAAGATGCGCTTGTGCTTGTGCAAGAGGGAAAGCTAGCATGCGCTAGATTTCCCCAACACTGGAATGATGTTGTTCAAAATGCGCTTGTGCTTGTGTAAGAGGGAAAGATAGCATGTGCTAGCTTTCCCCCATTATGGAATGATGTTGTTCGATATGCACTTGTGCTTATCCAAGAGGGAAAACTTACACATGCTAGCTTTCCTTAATGGTGGACTGATGTTGTTTGAGATTTGATTTTTCTTGTGCAAGAGGGAAGTTTAGCATGTGAAAGCATTCCTCCATGCTAGAATGATGTTGTTGGAAATGTGCTAGTGTTCGTGAAAGAGGGAAAGCTAGCATAGGGTAGCTTTTCCCCACAATGGAATGATGTTATTCATGATGTGCTTGTGCTTTTGCAAGACTAAAAGTTATCATGCACTAGTTTTACCCCACGGAGGAATGATGTTTTTCGAGATGCGCTTATGCTTGTGCAAGAGAGAAATCTAGCACACACTAGATTTCCCCCACGGTGGAATGATCTTGTTCTAGATGTGTATATGCTTGTGTAAGAGACATGCTAGCTTTCCCCCACAATGGAATGATCTTGTTCTAGATGTGTATATGCTTGTGTAAGAGACATGCTAGCTTTCCCCCATGGTAGGATGATGTTCGAGATGCGCTTGTGCTTGTGCAAGAGGGAAAGCTAGCATGCGCTAGCTTTCCCCAAAACTAGAATGATGCTATTCGAGATGCGCTTGTGATTGTGTAAGAGGGAAAGCTAGCATGCGCTAGATTTCCCCCATGGTAGAATGATGTTGTTCAAGATGAACTTGTGCTTATGCAAGAGGGAAAGCTAACACGCACGAGCTTTTCTTAATGGTGGAATGATGTTGTTTGAGATGTGCTTATGCTTGTGCAAAAGGGAAGTTTAGCATGTGCAAGTTTTCCTCCATGCTAGAATGATGTTTTTCGAGATGTGCTTGTGTTTGTGAAAGAGGGAAAGCTAGCACAGGCTAGCTTTTCCCCACAATGGAATGATGTTATTTAAGATGTGCTTGTGCTTTTGCAAGACTAAAAGTTAGCATGCACTAGTTTTACCCCACAGAAGAATGATGTTGTTCAAGATGTGCTTGTCCAAGAGAGAAAGATAGCACATGCTAGCCTTCCCCCATAGTGGAATGATCTTGTTCAAGATGTGTATACGCTTGTGTAAGAGGGAAATCTAGCATGCGCTAGATTTTCCCCATGGTAGGATGATGTTCAAGATGCACAACACTAGAATGATGTTGTTCAAGATGGTCTTGTGCTTGTGCAAGAGAGAAAGCTAGTAGGCGCTAGCTTTCCACCATGGTGGAATGATGTTGTTCGAGATGCACTTGTGCTTATGCAAGAGGGAAAGCTAACACTCACTAACTTTCCTTAACGGTGGAATGATGTTGTTTGAGATGTGCTTGTGCAAGAGGGAAGTTTAGCATGTGCAATCTTTCCTCCATGCTAGAATGATGTTGTTCGAGATGTCCTTGTGTTTGTGAAAGAGGGAAAGATAGCACACACTAGCTTTTCTCCATAATGGAATGATGTTATTCAAGATGTGCTTTTGCTTTTGCAAGACTGAAAGTTAGCATGCACTAGTTTTACCCCACAAAGAAATGATGTTGTTCGAGATGCGCTTGTGCTTGTGCAAGAGAGAAAGCTAGCACACACTAGCTTTCCCCCATAGTGGAATGATCTTGTTCAAGATGTGTATATGCTTGTGTAAGAGGGAAAGCTAGCATGCGCTAGCTTTCCCCCATGGTAGGATGATGTTCGAGATGAACAACACTAGAATGACATTGTTTAAGATGCACTTGTGCTTGTGTAAGAGGGAAGGCTAGCACGTGCTAGCTTTACCCCATGGTGGAATGATGTTGTTCAAGATGCACTTGTGATTGCGTAATAGGGAAAGCTAACACGCGCTAGCTTTCCTTAGTGGTGGAATGATGTTATTCGAGATGTGCTTGTTCTTGTCCGAGAGGGAATTTTAGCATGTGCAAGCTTTCCTCCATGCTAGAATGATGTTGTTCGAGATGTGCTTGTGTTTGTGAAAGAGGGAAAGCTAACACACGGCAGCTTTTCCCCACAATGGAATGATGTTATTCAAGACGTTCTTGTGCTTTTGCAAGACTAAAAGTTAGCATGCACTAGTTTTACCCCATGAAAGAATGATGTTGTTCGAGATGCACTTGTGCTTGTGCAAGAGAGAAATCTAGCACATGCTAGCTTTCCCCCACAGTGGAATGATCTTGTTCGAGATGTGTATATGCTTGTGTAAGATACATGCTAGCTTTCCCCCATGGTAGGATGATGATCGAGATGCACTTTTGCTTGTATGAGAGGGAAAGCTAGCATGCGCTAGCTTTCCCCAACACTGGAATGATGTTGTTCAAAATGCGCTTGTGCTTGTGTAAGAGGGAAAGATAGCATGTGCTAGATTTCCCCCATTGTGGAATGACGTTTTTCGATATGCACTTGTGCTTATGCAAGAGGGAAAACTAACACGCGCTAGCTTTTTTTAACGGTGGACTGATGTTGTTTGAGATTTGATTGTGCTTGCGCAAGAGGGAAGTTTAGCATGTGCAAACATTCCTTCATGATAGAATGATGTTGTTGGAGATGTGCTTTTGTTTGTGAAAGAGGGAATGCTAGCACAGGGTATCTTTTCCACACAATGGAATGATGTTATTCAAGATGTGCTTGTCCTTCTGCAACACTGAAAGTTAGCATGCACTAGTTTTACCCCATAGAGGAATGATGTTGTTCGAGATGTGCTTGTGCTTGTGCAGGAGAGAAAGATAGCACATGCTAGCCTTCCCCCACAATGGAATGATCTTGTTCAAGATGTGTATATGCTTGTGTAAGAAGGAAAGCTAGCACGCGCTAGATTTTACCCATGGTAGGATGATGTTCGAGATGCACAACACTGGAATGATGTTGTTCGAGATGGTCTTGGGCTTGTGCAAAAGAGAAAGCTAGCAGGTGTTAGCTTTCCACCATGGTGGAATGATGTTGTTTGAGATACACTTTTGCTTATGCAAGAGGGAAAGCTAACACGCGCTAGCTTTCCTTAATGGTGGAATGATGTTGTTTGAGATGTGCTTTTGCTTGTGCAAGAGGGAAGTTTAGCATGTTCAAGCTTTCCTCCATGCTGGAATGATGTTGTTCGATACGTGCTTGTGTTTGTGAAAGAGCAAAAGCTAGCACACACTAGCTTTTTCCCCACAATGGAATGATGTTATTCAAGATGTTCTTGTACTTCTGTAAGACTAAAAGTTAGCATGCACTTGTTTTACCCCATGGAGGAATGATGTTGTTCGAGATGTGCTTGTGCTTGTGCAAGAGAGAAAGCTAGCATGCGCTAGCTTTCCACCATGGTGGAATGATTTTGTTCGAGATGCACTTGTGTTTATGCAAGAGGGAAAGCTAACATGCGCTAGCTTTCTTTAACGGTGGAATGATGTTTTTTGAGATGTGTTTGTGCTTGTGCAAGAGGGAACTATCACATGTTCAAGCTTTACTCCATGCTAGAATGATGTTGTTCGAGATGTGCTTGTGTTTGTGAAAGAGGTAAAGCTAACACATGCTATCTTTTTCCCACAATGGAATGATGTTATTCAATATGTGTTTGTGCCTCTGCAAGACTGAAAGTTAGCATGCACTAGTTTTACCCCACGAAGGAATGATCTTGTTCGAAATGTGTATATGCTTGTGTAAGAGGGTGCTAGCTTTCCCCCATGGTAGGATGATGTTTGAGATGCACAACACTGGAATGATGTTGTTTGAGATGTGTTTGTGCTTGTGTAAGAGGGAAGGATAGCACGCGCTAGCTTTACCCCATGGTGGAGTGATGTTGTTTGAGATGCACTTGTGATTGCGTAATAGGGAAAGCTAACACGCGCTAGCTTTCCTTAACGGTGGAATGAAGTTATTCAAGATGTGCTTGTGTTTGTGCGAGAGCTAAGTTTACCATGTGTAAGCTTTCCTCCATGCTAGAATGATGTTGTTCGAGATGTGCTTGTGTTTGTGAAAGAGGGAAAGCTATCACAGGCTAGCTTTTCCCCACAATGGAATGATATTATTCAAGATGTGCTTGTGCTTCTGCAAGACTGAAAGTTAGCATGCACTAGTTTTACCCCACAGAGGAATGATGTTGTTCAAGATGAGCTTGTGCTTGTGCAAGAGAGAAATATTGCACACACTAGCCTTCCCCCACAGTGGAATGATCTTGTTCGAGATGTGTATATTCTTGTGTAAGAGGGAAATCTAGCACGTGCTAGCTTTGGTATGATGATGTTCGAGATGCACAACACTGGAATGATGTTGTTCGAGATGGTCTTGTGCTTGTGCAAGAGAGAAAGCTAGTAGGCGCTAGCTTTACACCATGGTGGAATGATGTTGTTCGAGATGAACTTGTGCTTATGCAAGAGGGAAAGCTAACACGCGCTAGATTTCCTTAATGGTGGAATGATGTTGTTTGAGATGTTCTTGTGCTTGTGCAAGAGGGAAGTTTAGCATGTTCAAGCTTTCCTCCATGCTAGAATAATGTTGTTCGAGATGTGCTTGTGTTTGTGAAAGAGGGAAAGCTAGCACACACTAGATTTTCCCCACAATGGAATGATGTTATTCAAGATGTTCTTGTGCTTCTGCAAGACTGAAAGTTAGCATGCACTAGTTTTACCCCACAGAGGAATGATGTTGTTCGAGATGTTATTGTGCTTGTGCAAGAGAGAAAGCTAGCACATGGTAGCTTTCCCCCACAGTGGAATGATATTGTTCGAGATGTATATATGCTTGTGTAAGAGGGAAATCTAGCACGTGCTAGCTTTTCCCCATGGTAGGATGATGTTTGAGATGCACAACACTAGAATGATGTTGTTTGAGATGGTCTTTTGCTTGTGCAAGAGAGAAAGCTAGGATGCATTAGCTTTCCACCATGGTGGAATGATGTTGTTCGAGATGCACTTGTGATTATGCAAGAGGGAAAGCTAACATGCGCTAGCTTTCCTTAACGGCACAATGATGTTGTTTGAGATGTGTTTGTGCTTGTGCAAGAGGAAAGTATCACATGTTCAAGCTTTACTCCATGCTAGAATGATGTTGTTCGAGATGTGCTTGTGTTTGTGAAAGAGGGAAAGCTAACACACGCTAGCTTTTCCCCACAATGGAATGATGTTATTCAAGATGTACTTGTGCCTCTGCAAGATTGAAAGTTAGCATGCACTAGTTTTACCCCATGAAGGAATGATGTTGTTCGAGATGCACTTGTGTTTGTGCAAGAGAGAAATCTAGCACACACTAGCTTGCCCACATGGTGGGATGATTTTCGAGATGCGCTAGTGCTTGTGCAAGAGGGAAAACTAGCACACACTAGCTTTCCCTTAAGTTGGAGTGATTTTGTTCAAGATGCATTTTCACTTGTTCTTATGAAAGAGGGAAAGCTAGCTTGCATTATCTTTTTCCTACAGTGGAATCATGTTGTTCGATATGTACTTGTGCTTGTGGAAGAGGGAAAGCTAGCATGATCTAGCTTTCCCCAACGGTGGGATGATGTTGTTTGAGATGAGCTCGTGTTTTCCCATTAGGGAAAGCTAGCACAAGCTATAATTCCCCTAGAGTGGGATGATGTTTTCCAAGATGAGCTTGTGCTTGTGCAAGAGGGAAATCTAGCACACACTAGCTTCCCCCATGGTGGGATGATGTTGTCCGAGATGAGCTCATGTTTGTGCAAGAGAGAAATCTAGCACGTACTAGCTTTTCCCACTGGTGGGATGATGTTGTTTGATATGGACTCTTGCTTGTGAAAGAGGGATAGCTAACATGCCTAATGGTGGGATGATGTTGTTCGAGATGTGCTCCTACTTGTGCAAGAGGGAAAGCTAGAATGCACTAACTTTTCGCCATGGTGGGATGATATTGTTCGTGATGCGCTCCTGCTTGTACAAGAGGGAAAGCTAGGGTGTGCTAGCTTTCCCCCTCAGAAGGATGATGTTGTTCAATATGCACCCCTGCTTGTGCAAGAGGGAAAGATAGCATTCACTAGCTTTCCCCCAAGATGGGATGACATTTTTAGAAATGTGCTCCTACTTGTGCAAGAGGAAAATCTAGCACGCACTAGCTTTCCCTCATGGTTATGACTCATGAGATCCTCATTATGCTAGCTTTCTTGCAAAATAATTTGAGAGCTCCAACTACTTTTCAGCCATTGCTTGAAATTGTGGAAAAAAATTAAATGCACCAACCATTTTAGACTAATAAATACAAGTTTTTCTGCTAAAAGCATCAAGGAAAGCTATAAAAAAAATCATCCCACATACATATTCTACATATTTAGGAAGAAAAATATAACTGTGCACTAAATCTAGCACCCCGCGTTCTAGTGTAGACATTGTGCCTTCTAATTTGCTTGTCAATTGCACAATATTCATGAGTCCAAATTATAATCATTTTTTTTGGTTCATCATCCAATTTACCATGCTTTTATTTTTCATTTCTAATAGAGTTTTGGCATTCAC
>JASDQU010507652.1:58382-69271 GCA_032191745.1 Picea mariana | reverse complement strand
TTTTTCGATGGTATTTGGTTATTGATATTTTGTATATACTTTTGTTTTAAGTTCTAAATCATAGAGTTAACATATTACTTATTTCATCATGTTATCTAGATTTATCATTGAACAAATGTAGAAGAATTGTGTAAATGAAAATCAATGAAATTATGCTAAAACGACGTTGTTATTGTGTATGCATAAAATGAAAGATTAATTGTTTAACATCCTGGATGTGTGTTACATAGCCTTTGTTTTGGGGTGGTGTCCTCTTTACAAAGGTTGCAATGTCTACGCCACTCGTGAATATTATACGAAATGTGTGTAGAAGTATTTTTATTTCATTCTGGCATGATTTCAGACCCAATATCATGATGAATGGGAAGTTTAAAAAATGACAGTAATTCTTTGGCTAATGATTTGAATGTTGGGTGGGATCTAGAATTTAGCGTCCACATACCATTTGGTTGGTGTGCTAGTGAGGGTTCGCTGAAATAACCATAGATGAATGAAATCTTCCATTATGCTATTGGAAGAACACCATAAGTGGAAGGACATGACATGGTTGGTGGGTTCCTCTCTGACTTTCCCTTCAAACTTAGGGATGTCTTAAGGTAGTTTTGTGGGAATGATAGGGTCGTGTAATATGGAATCATTCATAAATTGAGTTAGATGAGGTATATTGAGTGAATCCAAAAAGGGAATGATAGGAGTGGGTCCTTCCATGATATGCGAGGAAGTGGTTCTTTGGGAGCTTGTACTTTGTGGAAAAGTTTGGGATCCTCCTCCTTGTGGTGGAGGGTTTGTTTGAGAATTTCTTGGGATATTGTTTCTAAGAAAAGTAGCTCCTAGTAATCCTGAGCCTAGTACCATGGCACTAACTAGTTTATGTGATGGTCCTACTGATGTCTCAGGTAAATTAAGAACACCTCCCAAAATTGGGGGTAAATTTCTCAAGCATCTAGAACGAGGGGATATTGTGGTTCCCCAATGATTCTGGATTAGAAGTGGATGTGTGTAAATGGTGATGAGAAAAGATAAGAAAAGCTTCTTTCAAATTACATTAAACAATGTATTCATAAAATTTCAAGTGGTGAAAAATCATACATCAAGACAATGTGAAAAGTGGTTTGATATTTTGTAAGTCCTTGTTGTTCCTGAGTCTGCACTTAAGGCTTAAAAATACAGTGTCAAGGCATCCGAAAGAAGGTGAAAGCTGGGTAAGAAGGTAACGTCAAACTTCGGTAAAGGAAACTATGGCATATTCCTACGTTGGCGTTGTCTAGCTTCCAACTGTTCCTGAGTATTGATATCTTGTTCAATGGCCGCCCATGAATGTTCAAGTTCGTCCCAGTTTTTAGTAGTTTTAAGGATTATGTCAAAAATATTTAAGGCGATATGCGTTTGGTTCGATAGTCCAGGTTCGATGATAGGTTGTGTCGCTGCAGGGACAGTCATGGAGGAACAATAAGATTAGGAAAGGATTTAAAGAGAGATTAAATGCTGTCTTGATTTGGTCGAAATAAAGAGAATTTTACGTTTTCAGAATAAAATAGGAATGCAAATTGAAGGCTCTTTCCCGTAACTGTATTCTATTTTATATAAAGGTGTGAGGTGAGAGAAAAACATTTAGCTGCATATAACGTGAGGTTCCAGTCAAAGAGGAAAATCACCTATAAACAAAAGAGGAAATTAGTAAGAAAATAATTGACATAGCAAAGAATATACGTAGAATTCTGAAAGTGCAGATTGGTCTTACACCTGCTGAAAGCTGGTGCAGAGGAAAGACAATAAACAAATACAGAAAACCAGAATCCTTTTGTTATAGTAGTGGTCGTACTAAAGTATAACAAAGCACATCAATTATGAATAATGGAATGAAATGAAACATGAAATACAAGGAAACAAACTTGTAACACAGTCTTGACGGAATCGAGAATCTCCAGATTTTCTTATATTAACTTCTCGAATGCAAAAACTCTATTACAGTCGACACAAAAAAGGTCTAGCCCTTTCTTTTTCTTTCTCTGATATATTTATACAACTTTACAGATCAGTTAGAATCTTAACGACTTCACAAATTCGGTTACAACCGAGAGGAGCACAATCACTCCCTTTCTCCTACTCTATTTTCAATTGGTGCCAGGTGCTCGTCTTCTCGTTGATTTGGTGCAGGCACTACATTTTTCCACGAACTGAGATATGAGTTGTGAAGGTTCCGCTTGATAGCTGGCCTCGGCGAAGTAACATTCTCGGGATAACTGTTGCAGCTTGTCTCTCATTTGTGCGTCGACGATGTCGAGGGTACTTAGTTGTGCGATGGGTTGGATTAAGTACTTGTCAACTTGAGCCATGTTCACCCTGTCCATCTGAGAGATATCAGCTGAATATCTCTCATCCTTCTCTTTTAGATCGAGCGAGATCTATTCTACATTCATTTGCATTAAGGTTTTTGCATCGCCTCCACTCTCCATACCCAAAATCTTTCCATCTATAGCATTGAAGGCTTCTTCTAATGAATGGGTTACTTTTTGGGCCTGTTCCTTGCCTAGGGTAATGTTATGCTCCCAATCCTTCAACAGAATGTTACCTCTAGTTTGTTCTGAGATGGTGAGCCCGGGAGAACCTGCCAAAACTCTGTTGTTCGTAGCTATCACCGCTTCCTGAAAGATGACCTGAGTTGCTTCTGCATTCCTTTATTTGACAGTCAGGTTCTTGGAAATCTGATGCATCAACATGAAATCCTCTCGAATCACTCCCACTTTATCTAGCAAACTTTGTTGTGTAGAAGAGATCATGCTCTGAATATCGATTGCTCGGTATTTAAACCCCTCGACATCGATCACCCTGCTTTCAGCGACCTCTAACTGAACCTGCAGCTCTGCGATCATAGTTCTCTATTGACCCACCTGTATCCGACCATCTCGGATCACTAGATGTTCTTGCTCCATCTTGGCTTTGAGCACTTCTATTTCATTTTTGACAGCCACTCTAGCCTGTTCTATCTCCATGCTGGCCTGACCTCTAGCATTCTCTGCGGCTGTAGCCAATCTAGCCTCGAGGGTCCTGATTAGGCGATTTTTCCTTTTTAATTGGTTATTCAAAAGCCCAACTGAGAATTGATTTGCCGAAGCGTATGCCCCCAGTGTTCCCATGATTTCAGTAGCGAGTTGGTCACTTTTCTTATTTTTGCCATCTGTCATGATTTTATATTTTTTCGCAGTGGACTTTCCCTCTTGATAGAACTCTCTTTTCACTACCGCCTTTCTCTTTTTATCAAAAAATAACTCATTTGGAGGGAGTTCCTCGGCTCTTATGGGCCTCAGTTCTTCATCAAATATCCATCCCTCGCTGATATTTCCTTGTGTCGACTGCAAGGGTGTGACCGAGGTGATGAGCTCTCCTATTTGTTTTTTCGATTCTTTTGGAGTGTCGACAGGGTTCTTCTCCTTTGGCATACCTGGAGCTTCTCCTTCAGTCTCTGGCATCTATTTCCTCGGTGGGTCTGGAGTTTTTTCTTCAGCCTTCGAATTCTGTTTGCTTGGCAGATCCGGAGTCTTCTCTTTTGCTTCGGGATGGCTCGTTTTCTCTCCTTCCTGGTGTTGTCCAAGGTTAGACATTACATCTGCAGAATCTTCAACATCCTTATGTTTTGTCTCGGCAACAACCGAACCTCCCAACACAGCGGGGAGACATTTTCGTCTATGTTCCTGGAACTTTAATACATATGCTGTGTCTTCAGGTGCTAATGATTGGATTCGGGATAACACTTCTTCATAATATTTCTCCCCTTGGAAAACGTCGTCCAAGGAATAATTTTCATGTTCGAATCTCTTGAGCCCACAATGAGCCAAATGGTTGCTCACAACCCTCTGTGGATCATGTTTCTTAATTTCGATGGAGACCAAACTTAGGTCCTCCAGGGCAGCAGCCTCGGCTTTGGCATGCCCGAAATCTAACAAAGAATATGAATTCAGTCGAATGGGAAAAGAAGGCCATACCTTCTTTGAGTAACCCTTGAGTTCTTTTCTCACCCCTCCAATTACCGTTTTCCAGGCGACCTCTCTACAAGCCATCTTATCGGGGATGAACAAGGGTAGCGCATGAGGGGGAACAAAAGCCCCGAAAACTCTGAAATACGAAAACTCTGCCTCCACATATCAATCCACTATGCCACTCATACCTGTTGCAATGCTGTCTGAGATGCAAGGTGGTGGGTATCCAAAGATTGTGATATGTAGGGGTACCATCACCCAGTTAAAAATATCATATGTGAACTTTCCTACTTTATTCTCCCATAGTTTATCATGATACTCATGCACGGGTTTTTCTTGGACTGGATTCCAAGCCCAACTCATCAAAGGGAACGGTGTCATGGAACATACCGCGTCCATGATATATGCTGACATGAAAAACGAGGACGGTTTCCCACTTGCCTTCTGCTCCCGATACTCTGAGACCCTATTGGCCAAACTGTCTGAGAGCATCTTTGCCCAATTAAACGAGCAACCTTCTGCAACCCAAAATATGAGAGGAACCCACGCGATGTAGAAATGCGAGGTGTCTTCTCTCCCAAATAGCCGACATGTCATCATGGCCACATATTTATACTGTGGCTCCAAAGAAGCGATAGAATACACGCCCTGGTCATTTGCTCTGAATTTCGCGGCGCACGAAACCCAATCTTTAATCAAACTGGGCATGGTTTTGTCGTACTGGGTGCACTCTTTCTCTTTGAATTCTTCCAGGAACTTGGCACCATATGTGTATTCAGATGTCAAAGGTAGATTATACATGGTTTGTATATGCTCGGGCCTAAAAGTCCCGACAGTAACTCGCTGGCTATTCATGATCGTCCTGGTAGGCAAGTCTACATGGTCCAACGCCCATCGAATCATGTCGTAATACGGAAGAAACCGTGGCCTGGTTGCTACTCTGTGCATCCCGGATTGGACGATTATCTTGTACTTGGTGTGTATATTATCCTTTTCTATGTCATCAGAGTCATCTGAGTAATCTACCAATTCTGCTTGCAGAACATTTGACACAAATGACCAGTCAGGGATCGACTCGACACTTCGGGGTGAAGTATCGGCGACATTATCTGAGCCCTGTCCCGTGACTTCGACATTCTCCTTTGCTTCTTTCCACGGAGCCATAGCCGCAGTTTGCGTTTTCTCTCTCCTTCGATAGAACTGTGTATACATGCAGACAATAGTTAACTCAAAAACTATGACTCTGCATGCTATGAAAAAATGTGTATTGAAACGTAGCTTCTTGCATATATTTTGAAAAAACGGTACCTTTCAGAACAAGCCTATCAATTCGAAATTAGCAATAAACTTATGCCGTAAAAATCCGATCTTACACATAGATTTACCTTATCTTCCCATTAATTTCATAAATTTTGGCGGTTTGACAGTCATTCGGAGTATGGAGAGCAAATAGTTACCTCGGGAAATGTGCAAGCCTCGATGCACGGGACATATCTTGCTTTATTTTAAAATATCAAAACTTAGCAACATTAATAATTTTCTCGTTGTTTTTTGCATCGTGGATTTCCTTTTAACATTTTGAGTCTTCAACTCGCGAGACTGCGAGGACCGATTTTGGTTTAATTAACAGTAATCGCGATTTGGAGCATCATTAATTTCATAATCATTTTATTCGCCATATCGTGACTCAGAACTTCGAAGACAAGTTTCTGAGAGATTTATATGCCGAGTCGCGAAACTGCGAGATGGCGATAATTAAGACTCAATTAAATGAAAGAAAATCTTTAGATTAGGCGACTAATTAATCTTGTTATAATTACGTCACGACTTCGTGAGTCAGGGTTTTAGATGCCATAACTTTCGAAAAGATAGTGCCGAGTGGCGAGATGCCGAGAACAGATTTAACCATGGTTAGCTTTTTGCCTTTAATCCTTGACCAGGGTTATCACAAAAGTACCTCGTGTTCTCGGCTCTCGGGGCTGTAAAAATTAAAACTTGGGTTTGACGAACGCCGATGCGCGAAACCCCGACGACGTCGAATCATGAGTTAAAAGATTTTACCATAGTTAATGCCTGGGGAGAAAAATGAAAAAGACTTCGCCGCTTCGTGACTCGGAATGTGTGAATTCAAAGATTTGAGTATCCGACTTGCGAGATCCCGAAATAAAACAAAGAGAGCGAACTTTCTTACAAAAGTGGACTTGTTTTGAGGGTAGAAAAAGCATCGCTACTTATTCGACAAGGTTGCAAAGTTTTAAAAGTTTCGGGGGGGGAATCGAAAGCCCATCTTTAGATTTCAAGTATCAAAGATTTAAAATTGTGAAGGGTAAAAATAAAACAAGGGCGTCTCCAACATCGGCTCCAACTAGGGATCACGCCTTCCTATGATGCGGGAAGAACAGTAGACCATGTGCCAATATTGGGTAAATGGAGTCAAAATCTCAAACATGAGGAAAAATTCCAAGAAAAAAGGATCGAAGGGGGAAAAGACTTCGTTTTTTACCTCGAGAAGTTTTTTAAAAAATCAGATACTTTTTCTAACTACAGTTGTAGCCCCTTTCACAATTTTCCCTTTCCCACTAGTAACTTTGGATAGGTTTTAAGACATTCGAAACGACCCTAGGAGATTCAACAGATCTTGTGATTCTCAGCTTGCATCAAAAGAATGAGATTATATATTTTTAAATCGAGAAGTCCCATCTGAATTTGGGGTGTTGATCAGGTTTTTAGAAAGAATTGGTTACCAGAGTTGAGTGATATTCATGTATAACATCCTTACAAATATCTCAGACATTGCTTCACTGCCAGCGATCCTGTTCAGTACCCCGATGAAGTTGTCTGACCCCTTTTTTTCTGAATTTCCTTTCACCACTTCGAAAAATATTTATGCATTTAAATGTTGAGACGAGGGCAATCATTTTTGAATTTCCTTTCATCGTCTTCCAGGACTAGGTGGGGGAAATCATTTCTGAATCTCCTTTCACCACCTATCTTATAATTTACTTTTGAGCACGAAGATGGGGGAAATCAGTTTGAATTAGGGCTGATATCTGTGTAATATTTTGCATCAGAGGTCTGTCAACTCATTTTAATTACTTTATACCAAGCTTCCCTTGACCTACACAACACATTCGTTCTTAGGGAAAAAGGAAATTAATTTTTTAAGGGGCATCCCATTTGAGCAAGCTTTGATTCTTACGACGTTGTTGAAAAACCTAGGAAAGTTAATATCGCTCTAAAGATTCCTTCACTTAGCAGGATATCAAGTAGTTGTGAAGACCTTCTTTCCTATCAAGATTTGTTTCGAAACCCTCGAGGTTTAAAACGAAATACTTTTATCCCTTTGTGATGGAATGAAAGGATGGGGACTGGTGAAAAGTTAGACCCGGAGACATACATGGGGCTAGGTAGCGATTTGCTGACTGAAAATATGGGGGTCGAAATAACTCAAGACTGACTCTTGTAGAGAACTTCGGGGATAGTTTATTTCGACTGACCATTTTTGATTTAGTGTATCGTTCAATTTATTTTAAAACATAGATTACCCAACCAAGCAATGATTCTGTTGTCTAACAATTTGTATTGCAGTTTGAAAGATGTTACCTTGATTTTCCCTTAACAGTCTTTCATAACATATATTTTGAGAACATTTCTTTTTACCTTTTTATTTCACTTTTTTTGCGCAATACGAAACTATTTTAGGTATCACCTGTTTTATGCCGCTCTATTTCTAACACCGACTTGCAAATTGCTTTTCCTGCTAGTTCCATTTATAGCTGGGATCCTGTAAAAAGTGAATGCGAATCTTATTAGAAATGTGTCGAGATTTTAGGAACAAAAAATGAAGAAAAAAGTAAATGTTCAAATGCAAATATTCATATGTACAAAACATGAAATTTATTTATTTACAATTTTTTTTTTTTTTTTTTAGAACTGTTATGTCATATAATGTTTCAGATATCGCCCGTTGACCAGGGCACTGAGGACTTCTCCATATATATTTTCCAGAAGAAAGGAATTTTTCCCTTATGGAGCCGAGACCCTGAATGGTCCATACCAAAGGTGGTCAAATTTTCTATGCTTCGCGGCTTCTTCCCTTCTCACATCCCATCTTAATACTAAGTCACCTGGGAGGAATTCTCTGTCTTTTGCATTGAGGTTGAACAATGCTTTCATATCATCTTGGTACTTCTTCATTTTATCATCGACTTCCACTCTATGTTGTTGAACCTCGATCAGCTGATTAATTCTCCTGGTTACATGATTGGGTTCTTCGTTTTGATCCTGCCATAACTTCATCACTGGTAACGCTAGGTTTATAGGTAGAACAAAATTTGTGCCATAGACCATTTGAAACGACGAAATGCCGATAGACCTTTTAGTGCTGATGCGGTTTTCCCACAATGCATACTTCAAGTGCACATGCCAGGACCTTTTATTTTCATCCAGTACCTTCTTGATTATGTTTACTAGGCTCTTGTTGGATGATTCGGCCAACCCATTTCCCTTAGGGTAATAAGCAGTGGAATGGTCGAGAACGATATTGTACTTCTGACAGAATCTGATCATAGCCATGGACTTGAAGGCCTAGGCATTATCGGTAACTATTTTTTGGGGACACCCGAATCTTGACAAGATATTGTCCTCCAAAAAATCGATTACCACCGAGTTTGTTGCCCTTTTGGTTGGAATGGCTTCCACCCACTTAGTAAAATAATCCGTAGCTGTTAGGATCCATTTATGCTGAGCACTGGAATGGGGATTAATTTCCCCTATAAAGTCTAGACCCCATTGTTGAAATGGAGCTTCAGTTTTGACTGGAACGAGTGGCAGTGTCGGGAGCTTCTGTTTACCAACGAATATTTGACACGGGTTGCAGGCACATACTTTGGCATTGACGTCCGAAAATAGTTTCGGCCAATAGTATCCGACCCTCAAGATCTTGTAGGCTATGGATCTCCATGAGTGATGTCCTCCACAGACTCCTTCATGAAATTCCTCTATAACCCATGGAGTTTCTAACTCAACCAAACAGACTAGTAGGAACCCGAGTGGATCCTTCCAGTATAGCTGATTTTCGGCGATGCAATATTTTACAGCGTGAAGTTTTAAAGTTCTGCATTTGGCTGGTGATAGCCCATCTGGACATCTCAAGTTTAACAAGTAGAACACTATGTCTTTATACTAGCCTGACGATATGAAATTTTCTTCGACGTTGCTTGGATCTGTCTGGTCATCCGGCTCGTGCAGGTGTGCGTCTTCGTCTTCACCTTGGAGGAAATTAATATCAAGAGCTCTAAGATTTGACTCAGCCAAGAGTTTGGCCAGACCCTGCCCCTTTATTAATTTAGTCGGCTTGACTTCCAGATCGAATTCTTGTATTTTAGCGAGCCAACGCCCTCATTTTTCGTCACTATCTGGCTGTACCAATATATCTTTCACAACACTGGTTGGCACATACGTGATAATTTTTTAATGCAGTACGTAGGTTCTGAACACTTTTAGCACTTTTACCATTGCGTACACCTGTTTCTCTATTATGTCATACTCTAGTTCGACGTCTCTAACGCTCTTGCTAAAAAATGCGATCGACCATTCGAATCCTTTGTCATCCTTTTGCAGGAGCACCGCGACGATAGTATGTTCGGAAGCAAACGAGAAGATGAGGAAATATTTCAAGTAATCTGGGCTTGCTAACACAGGTGCCTCGCTGATGAATTTTTTAATATGTGCGAATGATGCTTTAGCCTCGATCGTCCAATTTACTCTGCTATCTTTCTTCAACATTCTTGTGATCAATTTGACAATCTCAGCAAAATTGGGGATAAACCTTTGTAAAAAATTAATAGTAGCTAAGAAAGATTGAATTTCTTTTACGTTTCTGGGAATATTTATAGTTTATATTGCTTCAATCCTCATAGGATCAATCCGGATCCCATCCTTAGATACGATATGTCCTAGAAGCTTACCTTCCTGCATAGTGAAATGTGATTTCTTTGGGTTCAAAGACAGACCATACCTGCGGCATTTTTCGAAAGTCTGTTTTAGATGGATCAAATGTTCTTCGTCGGTTTTAGAGAAAACTGTCAAATCATCGAGGTAGATGACTACGAACTTGTCTCTTTCTCCTACGAAAGCAATGTCCATAGCGCGCTGGAATGTATCTCCTGCATTCATCAAACCAAATGACATTTTATCATACATGAATGTACCCCATGGAGTGGTGAAAGCAGTTTTTTCTCTGTCTTGCTCGTTCATGGCAGCTTGGTTATACCCAGAGAACCCATCTATCATAGACATTCAATTTTCTCCAACTACCTTTTCCAGGACATGGTCCATTTTGGGGAGCAGATAATTATCCTTAAGAGAAGACCTATTCAAATTTCAGAAATCCACACACAGTCTGATTTCTCCGTTCTTTTTCCTGATCGGGACCAAATTTGCCACCCAGTCCGAGTACCTTAGAGGTACGATTATTTTCGCATTTAAAAGCTTCTTAACTTCCTTTTCAATCACGAGCAACAAAATGGGGTTAATTTTCCTAAGATTTTGCCTAAACGGCTTGACCCCGGGCTTCAAAGGTATCTTGTGCTCAATTATGGAAGTGTCATATGTTCTAAGCTCATCATAGGACCAGGCAAAGACATCTTTGTACTGTCTGAGTAGGTCTTTGTACTAGACTTTTACCTTGGGAGGGAGGAACTTAGATATCTTTACTATCTTGGATTCTTTCTCAGTTCCTATATCGCAGTCCTCCACTTCTTCTGGTTGGGGCTGCAAAGTGGATTTCACAGGTGCGTCATTATGATCGAAAAGTCTTTCTAAAGGAATTAAGCCTTTCAGGATTTGTTTTTTTTTAAGGACCAACATACGATGATATGCTATTTTTTCTCGGAAGGTTTCAGGATCTTA